>JAZAYU010001244.1:0-69284 GCA_038501625.1 Corbicula japonica | reverse complement strand
AAGCAAGTACAGCTTCATTTTGTTTATAATTACTGAATTCGGGCTTCACACACTTTAAACAACCCAACTGTTTTCCAAACCCAAATGGAGATCATCGAATATCGATTCAATCCTTAAATAAATACATACATTTGTAAATTCCAACCAACCAAAATATCTGAAAACAAACAATGGAAAAATCATCTCAAAGATAGCAAATAAAATATTTATAAATACACGTAAACTAAATTATAAAGAAATAAACTCTGAAAGACATATTGTGTGATTTAAAGGTAAACTGTGTTAAACACTTTGTTAATATTATCTTTAACTTTAGTTATATGTGACTTTAGTATTATGCTATATCATATACTTATGCATATGGTTAATAAATTTGAAGTTTTGGTGTAATTGTTTTTGTTTTAAATACACCTCTTCATGAGTTTTAAAGATTTGTTAGCTTTATATCATAATAAAAATAAATACCATATCATAAATCACCATTTTTAAATATGTTACCCAAAAGAACGTATTTTAGTTACCAACCTTGTTGCACTTTATGTATCTTGTATTAAAATAGGTAATATATATTAAGAATTATGTTACAGAAGGAAATTAAGATATTGATGCTGGTGATATTAAACAGTAATGAATTTTTAATTTAAATTTAGTTAAACTTTAGAGGTTAATGATCTATGTACTGCTCAATATGTCTTGAAATAAATTTGTATGATGTAGATGGTTCAAGTTCGTCATATTTTAAATCTTTTCAAATTAACAATAAACCTATCAATATGGCTCAGTGACAACATTGTAATACAGCTTACGATTGCATTAACCATGGGCTGTTGCAACCAGTCTAAAGCTACTTAATGTAATTTACACAAATAAGCTGATTAAATTATCTGATGTTCGAAATGTTTTTAAAAAGGTTCGGTGTAGAATTTTTAAAACATTGAAACAGCATGAGCATTATATAGCAATTTTTTTGACTCGAGTAAAAGAATTAGGGTTATGCATGTTATACACTAAATATGTTACTTAAGTGCAAATATTTTGAAATGAAAACTACATTAATCAACAGATAATACTTCATCCTTATATAAAAATACGAGTTTTATTAAATCGTATCTGGAATAGAGCAGAATTAAAGATTCAAAATCCATATATTTTTTCTACACATTTTAGGGGTAACATATTAAAACCTCCGTAACACCCTTATGCCCCACTCGCCAGAGTGCAAACAAACTGCAAAATATCCAGGACATAACAGGCTTTCAGAAAAATCATGTCTACAAAATTCCCTAAGGGAGGGGAGCAAACATGTTCCTGGCCATTGGCCTATATCAAACGGCTGTCGTTTTCTTAATCACTGAAAGGCATATTCAGTTTGAAAGTTTAAATTTCAAATTTTCTAAAGACGCTTATACTGATCCGTACGGCACTTTTAGAATTTAGAAACATCCCACTGCCTTGCGGATATTCACCGGCGCAGCTTCTTATGTCACGACGCCTCAGATTAATTTTACCAACAACAGACAATCACTTAAACCTTGGATAAGCCGATATCAAATCTCCATGCGAAAGCATGAAAACCATGCGTGACAGAAACGCCATTAAAACCATTGTGATCGCGTCATTTACCAAAATGGGAAGATCTGGGAACCCGCGAACAACGTTTCTCCGGATTATAGAAGGTCATACATGATTGAAACACCAAACGGCGTTCAGTATCGCCGGATCAGAACAATCCTAAAATAGTTAAGAACTGATCATCCCAGTGCAGCGCCTGCCAAAATTTCTCGTTTGCACATCCGCTGACTGTTCAATCACTCACCACGAAAAAATTCCCAGACAAATTCCAGACAGCAATATGTCACAAGCAAAGGTCGGGAAGTCAGGCCACCTGCAGTGTATTTGAATAACAAATGGATGAAATGATAATTAAAATGATTACAACTTGTGAAGGGGAGTTTAACGTGATAACACGGAAATAAATCTCCAAAATGTGACGCTGTTGGCAGATCTATATTGCGCTATGATTGCGCTATTAGTGAAATGGTAATGTCCGTAATGAAATTAGATTAGAGACTGAAGATTGCACATCTTTGATTGTATATAACAGTGATTATATTACAGTATTTATAAAGTAATGAACCGATTAAATGTTATAATGAAAAGCCGGAGTTTTATTTGTCAAATAATTTTAATGATGATATTTCAGAGTAATTAAAAACACTAATACTATTTTAGCACTGTAATTTTATTATGTTTCTAGGAAGCATACATTACTTTTCGTTTTTCTTCAAACACTCGGAATGTTATGCATTTGGTTATTCTACTGTGTATGCTTACTATAGTTTGATAGTCCCGCCAACTTGTAGCGTCCTGGAAGTTGTTATGAATAAAGCGCTTGAATCACACGTCTTGTGTGCTCTATGTTTAATACAACCAAACAAAACGGTTTGCAAAGTTAGGCTTTCTGATTGGACCATGTGACTTACATCCTGGTGCAATAGTCCAGATTGCTAGGTTTCGGTGACGTAAGTTTCTAAAATTAAATTCCCCTTCGGATTTTTTAAATGGAAAAGCCGCCATTTTGTTTCTCGATTCAATAAGAAAAGGTTTCCTTACATAGACTGATAATAAACATAAACCCGAAGTCTCCTCGTATATCAAGTTAAAGATGATCCGGTTCCAATGAGGATATTGACAGCAGACCCTTCGCTTAGTTTCTGTCTTACGGTAATTCTTTAGTTTTTTTTCCGTTTCTAGACGGCGATGTTCCTCGTGCAACTTCTTACGGGGTTTATATCTCACAGCTTGTTCGCTTTTCAAGAGCTTGCAACGATGTGAATGATTTCAATGAACGTAATCTTTGCATTACAGAAAAACTTTTAAAACAAGGTTATCGGTATCACAAATTAAGGAAAACCTTTTGCAAGTTTTATCGCCGATATCCAGATCTAATTCATAAATACAGCTGCAGTTTAAAATCACTATTGCAACAAGGAATTTCACAGCCAGTTTTTTTATGGAGATTTAATTTATAAACTCAAGAAGATAAAAGGCGATGTTAATTTCTCCAGGTTATTCGTAAAAACCATCTGTAAATTTAAAAAGAAAGGTTACCAATATGATATTTTACAGCGCTCTGCAGGCCTGGTGATTAACCCATCTACAGTTGATCATTATGCTTACCTCTTTGGTTGCACGACGGTGGCAGGGGTGTAAGAGTTTATGAAAGTTTATGGGGAAATCTTTTCTTAAAAGAACCTAAAAGCTCGATTTGTTTCTTTTATCCCTGTCATCGTGTTCTTGCTGATTTTACTCCAGGTGCTCTGGTCTCGGAAAGATCATTGAGTACCCGCCCTTTGGCTTTGCAATGCTATTAAATTCTTATGTTTATATGTTTGTATGCTTTTGCATGCAACATTGTTGAGCTGATGGGTGGGTTGGAGTTATTTCACCAAGACAATTTGTACTTGTTTTGTGATACGAGAACCTGTTGGGGCAAGTGTGAGGTTGGTGCACCCTAGGACCTGGTTTAAACCCCCAGTGGCAATTTGTTTTGCCACTGACCGTTCCAAGGCGGGTATCCCCAAAGGTTCTCTTGTTTATTAACTGTTTGTGGCGTCCTATTTAAATTGACATACATATATAAAACATGCGCTCTCTCTATCTTCCTCTCTTCTTTTTCGCTGCGTGGGGAGGCTGTGTTTTTTGAGTGTGGCGATTCCTGATATGCATATGTTGCTTTTTTAGTATTGGTTTTATTTCTATCCCAACAAGTGACGTAACGTAATTATTTTAATGGCTGTCTTGTATAAATGTTGTCTAAAGATTCCACTTTCAATCGAAAAAGGCTTTTTTTGCTGCGGATGAACAGACTATATAAGAAACCTTTGCTTGTGTTCGGTTTACCTGTCAAAAGAGATAAATGCAGATCAACACCAGGACACTTCGACTGTCAGAAAAAAGTTCAGACGTTTCGACTCCACCACTTTTTGGATTTTTAATTTTAGAAATAACAGACGAGCTATACCTCAATTAAACAATAAATTCACCCAAAATACATGTAGTAGATAGACCTACATGGCGGACATCGTGTAATATTGTTATATTGTAGCCGTGCAAAAACAAACAACGGAAGAGTCTTGATGATGCAAAAGTCTTTATGCATCTAGTGATAATGCAATTGCAAAGATAAATTTCAATAATAACACGCAACAGAAACCACTTGCAACTGTAACAATTTTGTATGAACATGTAGGCACGTGGTTTTCAATGAGAGAATTTACAACAAGAACTTAAGGTAGCTGGACACATTGATGACGTTAGAAGGGCGAATATGGACTTACTCCTAGATTTCAATGAAACTTTTACCAAAGATATTTTAAACCATTCACTTTTTGGAAATTATATTTTGGTGTCGGTTTATGGCGTCTTCAGAGGATAACAAGCGCCACCTGGCGGTCACTAATTGTTATGTGATTTTTGCTGTTAACGGCTTGTAAACAAATCCAAAAATATGTTTTCTTGTTGTTTTAGGTATATAATTACAGTAAAATATAAATCTAACAGAATGTTTATAATACAAATAAATAGTCTTGCTTAGTTTTCGTTAAATTTAATCTATACAACATTGAGTACGCTGCCTTTTGCATGATAAAAGAACGACGATTCCAGCGATTAAACGCACTATAAAAATGGACTGTTACATATTGATATTTTTTGGAATGTATGGAATGCTGAAATATTTTTGGACAAAATGAGTAAAAATAAAAGTGGTCCTCCCGGCAGATTTGTTTTGCTCTTTTTGATTGAAATAAAGAAACAGACGTGAATGTTTTTCGGTAACTTCGCTTGAAAATTTCGACTCGGACATTAACGTAAAACGCGAAAATCATCATACATCATGGCACGTTGTTATACTTTCATTTTATTAAAGTAGCAGAGTACAAATAAATCAAACAGTTTTACAAACCTAATTTTATTACACAAACATGCTTTCGCTTGACCGGGGAAAAAATTATGCGGCACAATAATAATAATCCCAGCATATTTTTTAACGAAAATTGGCGATCCTGCAAAATGAAAGTACAATTCATTTTACTTTGAAGTACAATTTTTATCCAACCATTTGACGTTATGTTATATTATCTGCTATCTATAATTATTATTGTCAAGTGACAATTGTAGCGTTATGCTACCGCATAGAAGAGACTAACAAAGTGTAAGTCTGTTACGGCCAGGAGCCCTCGTCGTGGTCGCTCGGACGAGCTACTAAGACTGCCACGCTCGAGAGTTTTGCTCGCCCAGTATTTATATAGAACCCTAGCTACCGTTAATAACAAGTTAACGATAATGTCGCTAGGGTTATATAACGATTGTAATAATAAATAGTCTGCAACCACAGCGATACACCGATTGACCCTATCCACAGGCCGTGTGTCCAGTGCAAGCTTGCACTGACACACCGACCTTCTTACAGGTTCACCGAGTACGAACTAATATCGCTGTAGTTACTTATTATATTACAATAATGTTGCTTATAAGTCAAAAGACTAAAACCACAAAGTGATTTCATATATAAGCTTTTATTATTACAGATATTTATTCTATGACAGCTATTCTAGAACTGAAATAAAACAATGCCAGAACAATTATTATACAAGGGTGTTCCTATAGTCTTAGACGTGTTCGACCAAAAATCAATAGGTCATCAAATATACCTGAAACACATTCAAGGCCTTCGAAAATTTCATTGACCTTTTGCTGGAAGATATCCTGACTTGAGGAAATTCCGAACGGTAATGTTAGGAATTTACAATGTATATCTACCAAAGGGTGTTCCAAACGTACACATGTATGATAATTCTTCATCAAACCTTATGCTCCAATAAGCATGTGTTATATCCAACAAGCTAAAATATTAACTACCATGTAGTTTTAATGTCACGTCTTCTAAGGTTGGCATTGGGTAATGAGGTCTTGTTATGGACTCATTTAATGCTTTTGGATCTAAGCATAAGCGTAACTGCCCTGTCTTTGGTTTTCAACAACCACACGTGCGTTAACCCAGTCGGTCGGTTCGGAGACTTTTGATATTATATCATCTTTCTCCATTCTTTGCAGTTCATTCTGCAATCTTGACCTAAGTGCTTCTGGCACTCGTCTAGTTGGATTAACAACTGGCACTGCACCCTCTTTTAGATAAAGCTTGCATGTTCCAGGTATAACTCCTATACCCGAAAACAGATCAGCATAATCTCTTAATATGTCCTCTCTGTATTGTCCAGATGAGTCTTTTGCTACAGAGTACGTAAGTTTCACCAGTCCTAGGTCAACTGAGGTCTGTAAACTCAAAAGAGGTACTGCTGGGGTGTCCACAATATGGAACAAAGTTTCAATTGACCTACCTTTGTACTTGCACTGTAAAGTGACATTGCCTAATACGGTAACTTCATTTCCTGTATATGAGGTTAGCTTAGAATTTGGGACACACCGAGGGATGTTTAAAATCATTGCCTTAAAATGATGCAAAGGTAGTATGTCAGCAGCACCACCAGTGTCTATCTTAAACTTTACGAAGTACTGGGAGGGACCAAGGAGAAGATTTACAAATGCACGATCAGGAGAATTTGAAGTGCTTACCGTATCAATGTTATATTCCTGATCACTTAAATCCTGTGAATCATTAAGTTAATGAACTTTGTTTGTGGCTTTCCTTTTACTTGATCGGCAACACTTGGAGAAATGATTCGGCTTGTCACAATTTTAACATGTCTTCCCAAATGCTGGACAAGATCTAGAAACGTGCAATGTCCCACATTTTGAACAAGGGTTGTCTTTGCTGGCTCATTTGCTTTTCCTCATTGGGATTTCGGTTCTGTTGGTGCTGACTTCTTTTTCGCGCTAGCCTCTTTGGTTTTCTTTACTCTGCAGGCATCGATCTGCTTTTTCTCCATTAAACGTAACTGTTCGTGACAATACTCAAATGACTGAGCAATTTGGATTGCTTTATCCAGTGTTAGTTCCGCTCCAACGTTAATAAGTTTTTCTCTGATTTTGGAATTGCTTGATCCAAACACTATTCGATCTCGGATCATATTGTCCAATTCCGCAAAATTGCAATCTCGCGCAGTAAGTCGCAAACGTGTAACGTAGGCATCAATTGATCCCCTGCACTTCATTATTAAATTTAAATCTTGCAAAGATAGTGTTAAGTGTTGGCTGCACGTGAGCCCTAAATTTCTCGTAATACATGTCAATCTGCTTCGCTTCGTCAACAGACAATGTCCAAGTTGCATGGATATCACGTCCCTTTTCCTCAACCCACAGACACTAATACGATATTTGTTCGTCTTCCTTCTTTGCTTTCAACGGTCCTGTAAACATCAGTTTGACATGTCTCTAAAACTTTTCCCAGGCTTCCGGCAAGTTTGAGTCTTCCCATCTCGTAACGGGCGGTGAAAGTCCAGTGAGTTATAGTGTCAATAATTTCTATTTAAATCCACGAAGTTTCTGACACCATATAATATTATCTGCTATCTATAATTATTATTGTCAAGTGACAATGTTGCTTATAAGTCAAAAGACTAAAAACACAAAGTGATTTCATATATAAGATTTATTATTACAGATGTTTATTCTATGATAGCTATTCTAGAACTGAAATAAAACAATGCCAGAACAATTATTATACAAGGGTGTTTCTATAGTCTGTTTCAAATAATATTAATACAACTCATAATATTACACATTAAACGACCTTTATTCCACAATACATTGCACTAGTGGAACGTTAAAGATTAAACTTGAATATAACTAACGGATAAAGAATCTCGTTAAAAAGAGAAGCCAGTTAATACAATTCCCTTTTTTTCCTTTGTAAAAATCCGCTATGTGCTATCTTCTTAATCAATATTTGTAAGTATTGAAAACGCCCGGTTCTTTTTTAATATATTATAAGTTTAGAACCAGGCACTACTTGTCATTTTCGAAGAAGAAAACAGTTTCAACAACTGTACTCAAAGGCAAAAGAAGAGCAACATTTCCAAAACGTTTGCACATAATACGATCAAAGCACATTGTTGTTAGAAGTGTTGTGTTATTGTAATTCTCTAGCAGCTCGATCATTTTCGCTTAATATTTTATTTCATATTTCACCTTTTTATTCACCGAAACACTTTTGATAAGCATTGATACAGTAAACTTGGCAGACAAGCCCTTAATAAGATTTTTAAACAAATTGGAGTTAGTGTAGTTTATTTAAATAAAAAATATTTAAAAACAGTAAGATCTTGAGCTTATGGAATGTTTCTGGCATGGTTATCTATAAAAAATATCAGTCATTTCATTTGCTGTAGGTTAACATTAATAATATACTGTACATATATACAGAGATAACGGAAAAAAGGAAAACTGGGCCAAGCGCATCGTTACAACACTGAGAATGAAAACCAGTCTTATATCTCATAAAGCTGACTATTTGAAACTGAACACAGTGCAATGAACTTTCCATTATTATGCTTTGACAACTTTGTTGTTCTCGTAATGTGTGATATCCCTTTAAAGCGCCACTAATTGCCTATCTTGTGGTATAACTATTAAACTGATCAATTATTTAGTTTTTTAGAAAATGCGATTCAAACAAATTGTTGTTGGTACCCTGTATCGCCCCTCGGATTATAAGAGGGTACCATGTATGGTCATTGGATTAGTGACGAAAAAGGTATCCTGTATGGTCAACTTTTCCATAAAAACCGCTACCCTGTAGAACTCATTTTTTCTTCATTTTATAACCAATTTGTATGTTGCATATTATATACATGTATCTATAAATGTTATCTTTACCACTGGCCGTTCCTATATGCAGCCGGCAACACTGAAGTTGTGTTTTTGTTCATTGTGCCATGTTACCGTTACAAATATAATCTCAAGTTCTCTCTTCCTCTCTATTAATACACTAGCATAGGCCGTTGATCTAGGTGTTCAACATACACCTTTTATCATAATCTTGATTCGGCGGGCGGGCGGGTGTCCACTCAATAACTTGAGTTTGCTTTGGCATACGCCAAACTGTCTGTGTGGGTAGTTTTTTTAAAGACTAATCGGGGCTGCTACCCGGATGTGATCAGGGTGAATGACTACTGGTGGGCGGTATTACCGGAATATTGCGATTCGAGTCCTTGGCGATACGCTGTATTGATAAGATCTCCTAATACATGTACCAGTATGATCGGGAAAAGTTCGAAAAAGACCATAAATTGTAGTCAAATTATTAAACTTGTTGAACGTTACTTAATAATATCCGTATATTGATCTGTATTCTTGCTTTACATACGTTTAAATGTCGATAATTATAACAGCGAATGTACCAGATCCCGGAATAGTACGGCAATACCGGCAATAACTTTCTTCCAAATTTACTATTGCAACGCAACCGGGAGACACGCCGGGCGAATCGAAAAGATCGAGAAAGAAAAGCTCCAGTTTGGAAGCATTTTGGTAGTATAATGTCGAAATCCTCTCAGACATTTTTAGAATATAGGAAAATGTAGCTGGTTGTTTTATTTGTAAAATTTCGGTCAAGTGGTCGGGTGGAACTACACATTTAACAACTCATTTGCGAAGACTTATCCAATGTTGTTGTCTGCAAATAAAAAGATTGAATGTTGACCCTCTGTGGAGAAAATTGTTTCTCCTGAACGTAAGCGAAAAGTTCAGCAATCTTTGGGTCATGCTAGGGATTTGTATCTCGGCGTAAAGCGTACCACAATATATAGAGGTACGGGCCTGCCGTATCACAATACGTACCGCGGTACATTTTGCGATCTTACGCATGCATTCAAAGTTAACCATCGGTTAATGAAACGTAATTAACAAGTGTGAGTATTGAAGAACAGTTGTCAAAGTTATCTTCGGAACAAATAGGGGTTTTAATGACTAGATAAAACAAGCAACCATTTAATCAATCAACAATCCTTTTCATTATATGATCTAAGTATACAAGTCTATACCTTACAATATGCATACAATTTGGAAACAAAATAGCACATACTTTTTCGTCGCTTAACTGGTCGCCACCCAGAAAGCATTATATATCGAGCCAACATTGGACCGATAATGTCTTCAATATCGGCCCATCATCAGAAAGATATCGGCCCACCATCAGCCTTGCAAAGTTGATGTAAAACGGCCCAACATACTTTCCGACATCAAGCCGATATTGTTCCTAGATATAATCGACATCGGCCCATCATCAGATTAATATATTAGCCCGTCATCAGATTTTCATATCGCCCCATCATCAGATTTTTATATCCACCCATCGTCAGATTTCTATATCCACCCATCATCAGATTTCTATATCAGCTTGGCATCAAATTTCATTATCGGCCCACGATCAGCTTTCAATATCGGACAAGCTACTGGACACTAAAATTATTTATACCCCAGACATGACACGAAAAGCTGACCAACCGATATATATATAGGTGTCAGCGGGTCGGATCTTTTTACTTGGCTAATCTAAAATCTTTAATCGTTTAATAAACTTTATCTAATCCCATTTGTTCTGCATAGAACAAAGTCGCGAAACATTGTGACAATTGTAAACTGATGTACAAGCACATTAACTGCAAAAGTTACATAATAAAACGGGAAGAAAAATGACTGAAAATAGGAACTACAATAAATGATTTAATAAAATGTCAAACTTTACTGGCAATTACCCAGTATATCACTGAAAGTATTGCGATTTTAAATTTCGTGTTCCATTTTTTGTCGGAATAATTTCACAATATTAATTTTTTTACCAGATCGCATTATAAAAACAAGAAATATCTTTAAAAAAGATAAACTGCGTTGATGGAAAAGATTTGTATATATAAGAAAGAAAGAAATAAAGAGCGTGCAAAAATTTCGTCTGGTGATTATACGTCGATTAAAGAAGAATGTCTTACATTAACTGTAAATTTATTCAGTTTCAATAAAATACCTCTTATAGAGTTACATTGTAGTAGTAATGATGAATAAATGTCATTAAAATACAATAAATGAAAATAATATTAACTTGTTACAAGAGCGAAATTTACCAACTTTTACGTAAATTAACTTTAAAAAAAAAGTGTCTCTCCCGAGTATTGAACCCGGAGACTCCGCTTGAGAGGCGAGTGTTATAACCACTACACCAACGCGATTTGAATATCTGGACTTAAAATTAACAATCAGTATCAAAGAAACTAGAAAAGAACCATATATAGGTGTCAGCGGGTCGGATCATTTTACTTGGCTAATCTAAAATCTTTAATCGTTTAATAAACTTTATCTAATCCCATTTGTTCTGCATAGAACAAAGTCGCGAAACATTGTGACAATTGTAAACTGATATACAAGCACATTACTGCAAAAGTTACATAATAAAACGGAAAGAAAAATGACTGAAAATAGGAACTACAATAAATGATTTAATAAAATTTCAAACTTTACTGGCAATTACCCAGTATATCACTGAAAGTATTGCGATTTTAAATTTCGTGTTCCATTTTTTGTCGGAATAATTTCACAATATTATTTTTTGTTACCAGATCGCATTATAAAAACAAGAAATATCTTTAAAAAAGATAAACTGCGTTGATGGAAAAGATTTTTATATATAAGAAAGAAAGAAATAAAGAGCGTGCAAAAATTTCGTCTGGTGATTATACGTCGATTAAAGAAGAATGTCTAACATTAACTGTACATTTATTCAGTTTCAATAAAATACCTCTTATAGAGTTAGTAGTAATGATGAATAAATGTCATTAAAATACAATAAATGAAAATAATAACAACTTGTTATAAGAGCGAAATTTACCAACTTTTACGTAAATTAACTTTAAAAAAAGTGTCTCTCCCGAGTATTGAACCTGGAGACTCCGCTTGAGAGGCGAGTGTTATAACCACTACACCAACGCGATTTGAATATCTGGACTTGAAAGTAACAATCAGTATCAAAGGAACTAGAAAGGAACCAGTAAGAACCAGAAATATCTTCACTTCTCTGTCGTTTTACACTGTGTATTGTACTCGAGTGTTTACCTGACACCCATGAATATTCCATATAAAATCGTTTTTAAGCCATCAATTGACTTAACTGGTTATTTATACCGTAAATATCTTTTCTCCAGTACAATTATCGCTTTTAAAAACGAAAATGCCCAAACATATAAGTGCCAGGTAAATACTAACACACAATATAAAAATCGTTACGGTAATCATTAACCTCTAATAACCAATCAAAATAATCTATTTGATTTTCCCGCTGCATAATAACCTTTATTTACAATATTTCATTGGTCGAAAAACTAGGTCAAAAGTGAGCTTAGACAGCTAACGCCGAATAAGTATAGAACATAAAATTACCGGTTTCCAACGTGTCTTCTTCATTTCTGTATCTGACAACCTCCCCGCAGAGTTTTTGGATGTACGTTTGTATAAGACACCGCAATTGGGCCGATATTAGAAGATCCGACTTTTTAAAATGAGAATAAGTATGAGAAATTGACGCTAAAATTTGACGGAAAGTATGGCAAATATCAATAGAATATTATAACGGAACATACTTTCACAATATAATTGCACTAAACAGTTTGATGCTTATATCGGAAATATATCGGACCAATAAAATAAACTGATATCAGCTAGCCTATATTGGCCCGATATACCTGTGCTTGCTGGGCATCTTGCGGACTGCCAGAGGGTACCCACTTTTTGGTACAGGGCAGCTGTTACACGACAGTGATATCGGGGCATCTACATAGAACAATAGAGCTTGTTTCGGCTGTATTTTCATGCAGAAAGATCGCTGGGAACGGGGTTCAGTGATTGTTTTAGGCCGACATTTCGGTGCATTGGCGGACAAGGCTGCGCTTCATACGCAAAAGGATTTATTGACTATTGCCGTCCTGACAGAGATGCTTTACATTTGCCATGATCACCGAGTCCAATCGTTCACTATGTCCCAGGAGGAGAACGCATGGATAGACCGTTTTTTTTTCAGGAGGGAATTGGGTACTGTGGTAAGTAAATTGTCTCGCATTTCTTTGAAAATGCATATATCACATACAGATATAGCCTGATCTCCTATATTAACTTTAACGATGGTCATCGCAAAATTCGGTAACTTCTGAGAACATTCACAACAACTGCACAAGAAAATCGAAAAAAGTGGAACAATGCTCTTTAAAAGTCAATATTTAGAAAATAAAGCATATCCCTGTGCATTTGTTTCGTCCTAAAGGTCCGTTTAGAACATGTCTTCTTATCCCATAAGCCTTCACTATTTGACTGCCGTAATTTTGAAAAACTAATATGGAAATACACTTGTTTGATACAATGGTATCCCTCATTCTGTTATATGGAAGTGAAGTCTGGGGAATCGAAAATCTGGACATAATTGATAACTTTCAACTCAAATTTTATAAAACTATTCTTAAATTGAAACAAGGCACCCCTAGCTGTATACTTTATGGTAAACTTGGTGTTCTACCTCTTTCTATTCATGTTCAAACACTTATCTTGTTTTACTGGAAGAAAATTTTAAACTCTAAAAGTGAAAAAAATAGTCATATCGTATAATGTTGCTTACAAATTATATTATAATGATAATAGTATTAAACTTCCATGGTTAAGTTTTGTAAAAAAAAAAACCCTTAAGATTCCCTCGGAATGTCCAATTATTGGCTAGATAATTTAGTTTTACCTCGTTCTTTATTTAAGAATGCTATTAAAACTAGGATAAAAGATCAATGTATGCAAAAATGGAATAGTTCTATCACTGAATCAAGTAAATGTTTGAATTATAGAATGTACAAGAAAAGTTTGAGTTTGAAGATTACTTAGATATTATCCCCAGTCATCTGTCAAACTTTATCCTGAGGTTAAGAAATGTTTATCACAAATTTTTTATCGAACAAGGCAGATTTTTTGCTACTCTTAGAGACGAAAGAACATGCAACTTATGTTATACTAACGCCTTAGAGGATGAATTTCTCTATTTATTTGTGTGTGATTTTTTCAAACAGGAACGTAGAAAATATATGCTAGTTGAGTATACTAGACATCCTAATACATTAAAATTTCCATCACTTATGAATAGCAAGGATAGAAAAACTCTTATCAAGCTAGCAGTTTTTGCAAGAAAATAATACTCACTTTCAGATAAATAAATGATCTCAATTTAGATGTAGTTTAGTGATTATCCTGTTTATACTCACTTCCTTTTTTGCTTATGTACAATTATGCACATGCATTTCACTTGTTTGTTCATAATGTTTGTATGTATTTGTAACCATCTGTTGCCTCGCAGAGGCCCTGATGTGAAATAAAAGTTGAAAGCTGAAAGTTGAATTTGGACTACAAGTTAGAAAATCTTCAATTTGAACGCATGGGCCGAAGTTTTCGTCAATTTTCAACATGAACGCATGGACAGGAGGTATTCTTAAAACTCATGTTTGTTTCATTTATATCCTTGATAAAGTCGACTATATGGTTGTCATTTTTTCCGGACTTTACATCTAAATTGCTAAAATATCATTTCACATCAATCCCCACTTTCGTATCTTCCAGGAGCTTTGCTAATAAGCAGTACTACACTTAATATACTTCAAGGTGGTAAAATGGAAAACAGATGTAATTATTACTCATGCAAACATCCAATAATAACTGATTTTCTTCCCATAACAACTCATTCATCATATTATATTTTATTCACTTGATATTGACTCCCACGAGCAAAACTTGACTTAAAAAGAAAATTAATGTAACAATGTCCCGGTATATTTACATGATTTATTGAGGAGATGCATTGATCTCAATGCAACCACTTAAATTAAAGAACTTTCATGAACATTTAAGAATTTAATGAAAATCGCTGACAAAGTGCCAAGAGCCGTGAAAGAACTTATAGATTTATTTGTGCCAGCTATGTGGATAGAGTGCTTTTTAAGATGCTTTATTTTTGGTTTTCATTTAACAACATTGGACAGTTGTCTAGCATTTCGTTCAGGACCAAATCCTAACGTTTAAGGTCTAGATACTAAAAAACTGTTACATAAATTTCACATTTACTTTTAATTGCACACACAAATATATATTGTATTTTAATGAAAACAAAAAAAGATATAACGAAAAACGGATCTATTAAAACTTCTGCCCCCATAGCTGGTGCTGTAAAAAACCTGTGGCTCATATTAATGTAAAATTGACCAAAGAAACAATGTTATTTAACCTTTTGAGTGGCTCTTAAACATTACAAATGACGAAGCTTATAAAAAGGGTGTGTGTGTGTGTGTAAAGGGGGTGTTAATTATTAAGTGTCTTAGCAATTATTGTTACTGTACTGAAAATCAAGAAATTGACATTTTTTTGCGTTTCCACTCCGTTTCATTTCCATTTCAATTGGCAACGCTTTCCGCTGCGCTTCCATTATGTTACCGTTTCTTTTCCATTCCGTTTCCATTTAGATTAAAACGCTTTCAACTCTGCGTTTCCAGCGTTTTTTCCGTTTCTAGCGTTTTCTCCGTTTCTAGCGTTTCCAGCGTTCCAATTTCACTTCCGTGCGTTATTAAAGTTTACACGGTTAAATATTTTCGTTCAACAAATTTTAGTTATTTATGTCGAAACACGTAGATTTCTATCAAATGGAATGAAATAAGGCGAGAAACTTTTGACTGGCGATGCAAATTGGCATTACAATATTGCATCAAGACCATGCCGGTGAAGGCGATCCGATCCGGCGAAGGAAAAGAATGAGAACTTTTCCATGTAAATGTGGCAAATTAAATGCTTCTGGGACAGCTTAGATATGATACATTTATAGAAACTATAAAGCCCTTAGTATGATTCTCTTGAATTCTCTAATAGCAGTATTCATTCTCTCTTGTTTGTGATTTAGTTGTTTTTTTTAAAGAAGAGTCTAATTAAGAATGTCACAATGTATATGTCAATTCCCTAAACTTCTGAAAATTTATCTGCCCTCGGGCATGTGTTGCCATGACAAATATCAGTTATATCTACATCTTATAACTGAATTTGACAAAAAACTTTAGAATTATTAATTTGTAAATTTAAAAACAACTACATGTTTGTTGTTATAAAATTAACAGAAGATTATCATTTTTGTTAGCGACCCTATTTCAGCATGGTAGCATTACCACTGCACGTATGTCAAGTCAGATTAAACAAATTTACTGTATTATTAAGCATCAGGTTGCATTGGTAATTTTAAGTGATTTTAAACATGTTATATCAGAATAATGTTAATCACTATCAAAAACGATATAGTTTAAGATTCATATTAAGTTCCCGCAAATTTCCTGCGCGGTGCACAAGTGCGTATACATGACTCGAGCTGACACCAGGATTAAAGTGATTAAAGAACATTGTCTGTACGATAATCATGCCTTAGAGTATATGTACCATTGTAACAACACTGTAAAAGTTATTTAGGTGTTGACATATTTAGCTCCAGTGATGTAACCCAACGTGCGTCCCGACACGACTGATATCTATCTTTCGCTATTCACCGAACATTAATTTCAATACAATTCATGTTAATTTAAATATCTGAGTAAGATGCAAGTGCGATGAGCTGTCGTTGTGTTTTGTCTTGTTTTTGAAGCATGCATGCGTATTTGAAAACTAGTTTGTTTAGAAACTGAAAATTTACAAACAAATATTTTATTCAATTACGCTCATGTAAATTCAGTGTTGCGATACTACAAAGTGACCAAGCTTTCTAGAGTTACATTGGATATTTGTTCAGTATAAACAGAAAAAAAATCGTACAATGTCCACGGGAGGTAACCTCTTCTTGACTAAAAGGAAAGTGCCTACCGTTGATAAATAAAAGGGAGGTCACTTTTTCCAAACTTGCTATTGCTGAATAATTATATTAAAATAGATGAAAAGGGAACTTTGAAAGCCACCGAACACGACAAATATGAAAGTACTGCAGGCTTGGTTTGATTGAGCCTGTTCATGGGCAGTAATGGAAATGCTTATTACTGCCCACGCCGCCTAGCCCGGGGTTGAGCGCAACTCAGTAATTACACCATTAAATAGTACAATTTCGATCCATCCCAAACGATGGTATGCATAAGACGAAACGCAACTTGATATAAATATTGGACCAGACATTATATTAAATGTTGTATTTTGCGTGTGCCGTACACTTATTTGGAAACTTAAAATAAACAACAAGATCAGTAACAAATAACAACTATCTACCGGTCAAAGATCACCGCCAGTGAAATCTAAGGTTAAAGATCGTACATTAGTTTTAATTATTGATGATGGAAAGCCTTTTCAGTGGAGAAAGGATTCGACAAAATCTTAATTTGAAACATTCAGTTTCAAAACAGGAGTTCAAATTGCTGTGATCTTTGTTAAGTAATTGAATGTTGAAAGCGATATTTTCTATCTGTGGCCGAGGAAATGCATAATTCTGATCGCATGCATCGTGTCATTCATGCGAATCGTTCTTAGACCAAAACTAAATCAGAACACAAATACCACCCACGACGAAACCTTTCACAAGCTTCGTGCGAGAAGCGTACATCTCGTGCAAATCATGTCTTTTTAATTGCACACCTCTGACGTATTGTTAACGTTTTATTGTACGTGTATTTTATGTCATGTTTATGACGTATTCGGCGATAAAAGAACTTGTATTTCGAACAAATCACGTGTTTTTACCTCCAAATATTCTTAATAAAATATTATTGTCGGCGTTTGATTGTAGTTCATATTTAATGACGAATGTTAAATTCCTGAAAACATTATTTTCCAAAGGGCAGTTTATGCTGTTTCCTATGAGTAAAATACACCATTGCAAACATGTTATTTCGCTTTTCATTTCTAAATCCCGAAATAATGTTGCGTTGTCCGTGCTATTTGCTATATCTCTTCAATATCGAGTTTTAAAGCTTTAAAACAAATAAATAAAGACACATCTTCAAATTATCAGAGATAAAAAAACATGCACGCATAAACATAGGTTCAAGTGAAAAATATATTCACCCGAGGTCCTTATGCATATAATTATATGTAGCGAAATGTTAAATCTTTCGATAAATTTGTAACAATCGCTCGATCAGCGCTGAATAATGGTAAATATTTAGACTGATCATTACTTGAAACAAGTGTCCCACGAAGCGTCATTTCAACAATTATTATTTTCGTTAAAATTAATTTCGCACAAAGAAACAGTTAGAACGTTACTATAAATAATCGGGTGACCTAGAAACGGTAAAAACGCTACTATAAATAAGCGGGCCGTTTCTAGCGTTCCGATTATTGCGTTTCTACCGTTTATAGCGTTCCAAGCGTTCCGATTATAGCGTTTCTACCGTTTCAAGCGTTCCATGCGTATTTAGCACTCCGTTGCGTTTCCATTTCGATAGCGTTCCGTTTCCATTGCGTTTCCGTTTCAAAATACTATTAGAGTGAAAAACGTTTAATTTCCATTTCCACTCCGTTTCGTTTGTCAATTTCGTGATTTTCAGTACCGTATACTAGTGTTCCTTTTATGCCAAGTGTTGTTCTAAAGTGACAATATTAAGTGAATATAATGCAATATTTTACATCAAACACGTGAAAAATGGCTTGTATTGGTAAGAAAGCAGTCATTATGAGATGTTTGCATGATGAGTAATTAAAAATTAATTCTAGCAAGTATATTTAATATTGCTTATAAATAACAAAGGTTCTAAGATATACTAAAGCGGAGACTAATTTGAAATAACGTTTATTTGGAAATATGACGTCAAATAGTCGATTGCATATGGGATCAACATAAAAAAGTGCGTGTTTGGTTAAGAGGCCAATAGGCGGCCTGTACGGCTGTCAAATCATGACTATTTATGATTCTAGTCTTCTCTGTGTCCAGAATACAGTAGTTTGCTCAATCATTCGTGAAAATGGACCTCGCTGTGCTGCAAAGGTTGTAAATTTCCTGTTCAAACGTATTTTTGTTGATCTAAACTGAAGTCTAGTGAAGAATTATGACTGCATAAAAATTGTTTGCACTGGATGACACTGCAGTGTAAAATTTGAGTGTGTTTTATCTATATTTGACTTACTTCTTGCCAAAAAAATGAGAGGCCATGCATCGTACACCGGCACTTGATTTTTGCTACGCTGCGTATCACGGCATTTTATTCGATGCTGGTATAAAACTATACTTTGGTTGTAAAAAATCTTTGACTCTTTCGTCACATTTAATTGAGCTGTAGCTTGTTGTATTAGTGTACATTGCAAAACAGAGTTTGATATATTTAAAAATTCTCCATCAACAAGCAGGAGCGGATCCGGAGGGTATTCTTTGAGTTGCTCAAAACCCCTTTTGGCGCATCAATATTTAATTTTTTGAATTATGGCCAGAAAGTTGGAATTATAACATAACTACCCTGTAACTGACCCAAACGAACTTCTTTTGTGGGAATCTTTGATCCGACAATGAACAAAGCTAGCAGAGTATTTTACGCAATACCCGAGTCCGCTACCGATGAAAACCGATAAACCCAAATCAATAATTTGTGAAAGATAGATTTATCTGACGTTGATTGTTTCAGTAAAAGTTAAATTGAATCATAAAAGTCTACCCCTTGTTAAGAAGCAGTAGGGCGTGGGTGGGGCAAATCAACATTAAGCATTTTTTCAAATGCCCGAATATATAATTTTTTAACAAACCAAATGTTTATTGAGAAAAATCATTTATAGGAGTCGGTTAAAAGACTAGATTGTGAAAGATCGTATTAAAAAGAATGCGGAGTTTTACAAAAAGACATTGATTTAATGTTTTATTTTTGCCTTTAACTTGTCTTATTTTTAAAATACTCATTAAGGGATTATCCGTGGTCTGATTTTGTCCACTTTTGGATATGTTGTTGTTTATACTAAATGTGACGGGTATTGATAATTTCATTTCTGTTGCAACTTTGCCTAGGTCTGACGTATTTTTCGTTATGTGACTGTGCTAATTATGTTTATTGCAAGTAACTGACTTGAACATTCACATGTTGTGAAAAGTAAAATGTTATACAGTATGCTACAATCACCTTAATCTTTGTACCAATTTTATGATATGCAGGGTCATTTTTTCATCAAAGGCCTAGGGTCAGATATACATAAATGAAACAAAAAACTTTTATAACTTTTGAAGTAGTCAAGATCATTCATTTAAATGGACATGCGAAAATTATGCTCGGCCTTTAATTTTCACCAATGGTCTTTGGTAGGTGTCTGTTATTAAAATAGAGCAAACATTTCAATAACTCATAATGTAAAGTAACCAACATACAGTGATGAAACTTGCATTCATATTTGATGTGGTTACAACATTATGTACATTATTTCATTTTCATCAAAGGTCAAAGGTGAAGTCAGTTATTTTACATAAACATTAACTATCTTCCACAAATTATTGATTGGGGTTTCACCCCTGTTTAGCGTGCAATTATCTGAAAGCCCCGTTCAGGGTTGGATAAAAGATTTTCGAAAGAAAGGGGTTCGATTGGGTAAGTCTTATGGTAGTTATGTGACAATTCTTACTTTATAGCCATAATCATCATGAAAACTGAATATTGTTGCGCAAAAAGGGGGTTTGAGCAACTTAAAGTAACACCCTTTAAATCCGCTCCTGCTTGTTGATGGAATAATTTTTAAGTATATCAATCTTTCTTTTGCAATGTACGCCAACACAACAAACTACAGCTCAATTTAATGTGAAGAAATAGTTCAATATTTCGACAACTTAAGTATACTTTAATACCAGCATCGTATAAAATGCCGTGATCCGCAGCGTAGCAAAACTCTAGTGCCGGTGAACGGTGCGTGGCCTCTCATTTGTTTGCAAGAAGCAAGTAAAATATAGATAAAACACACTCAATTTTTCACTGCAGTGTCCTCCAGTGCAAACAATTTTTATGCAGTCATAATTCTTCACTATACATCAGTTTAGATCAACAAAAACACTTTTGAACAGGAAATTTACAACTTTTTGCAGAACAGAAAGGTCCATTTTCACAAATGATTGAGCAAACTACTGTATTCTGGACACAGATAATACTAGAGTCATAAAAAGTCATGATTTGACAGCCGTACAGGCCAATTGGTTTGAGTATTATTAAAATATCTAACAAAAAACGTAGTGCCGTTCACGAAGCGTACCAGGTTATCCAGGGTGATACATGAGAGCTTCTATAATTGCCATAGTCGATATGTTGCAAATGTATATAAATATGCTGAGAATTACCGTAATACAATTTAAGCATGTTAAGGAATGTTGTAAATTGTATTTACTCGTGTTAATGAAACAAAAATCGCAAATACGGTTATGTGCCTTGTTTCACTATTATAAAAACATGAATTGTTTAAACATACGGTTGAAAGTGTTCAACCTATGTTATCAAGCTTAAAACTATCACATACAGCTGAATGAAACTGTTGCGTTTATTCTGTAGTAATACAATAATATAATACATGATTTTCAAGACAGTAGTAAAATATTCCGCCGTTGTTTTATGAAAGTTAATAGGTTTCATATACAAAATAATAAAATATGCTTAATTGATTTTAAAATAAGTGAGACATCAAAATTAAGCATATTTAAAGAAGATTATTTGTTATCTCCCTTTTTGTTTTATTGTTACACTGGGTGTTCACTTGCGGATTCAGACGGGATGCAAATTCTAAAAAAGCTCTAGATAATCTTATCTCAATATTTAAGAAAAATATGAAACTTATAATAAAGCATTTACTATTTAAATTTAGAACAAGTTATATGCTCTCTAGGAACGACCGAAAAAAATCGATTTACTCATTTAAAAGATGTAATAATAAGAGGCGTACATTTTACTGTTTTATTATTAAATTTTCGTTTTGTTAAAATACTTCAACACTCACATTAGATCCTGGATTTGCCACTGGATCTACGATTTTTATCAATTATAACAAAATGAAACGATGATTATGTGAAAGATATTAGCACAATTTGCGATGTCCTTTGGTTTAAAACGCACCTACACTTACGAAGTTATTATCAAAATTCACAAGCGACGTTGTCGCAAAATATGACACCTAATTCTTTTTTTAAATAAAAAAAAATTGCAAAAAAATCTGCCTGGATGACCCCTTTTCATGTTTTACTTATTTTGTTCAGTAATATTTCAGAATTCCATACATTCCAAAAAATCAATATGTCACCGTCCATTTTAAAAAGTTACAGTGCGTTGGAATCGTCGTTATTTTATCGTGCAAAAAGCAAAGTACTCAATGTCGTTTAGATTAAATTTAATGAAAACAAAGCAAGATGTAAATATTATTGTAATTATGTATCTAAAACAACAATAACACATATTTTTGTATTTGTTTACAAGCCGTTAAAGGCAAAATCACATAAAAATTTGCGGCCGCCAGGTGACGCTTGTATTTTTTGAGGTATTTTTTTCAAACAAAATAATCATGGCGTTTAAAATAAAAGGAAACATTTTAACTCGGAGTCCCAGGCTATCTTCTGCGTCTTCTGTCCATATTCCGGCTAAATTAAATACTTTCAAATACATGCAACCGTCAATTTGTTTATCTCTAATAAATTTATCTTCGGCTACTTCCGTCAATGTGACCGGTTTGCAAAGTGCACAATGTAAAAATTGAATTGAAATCTAAGAGATAGTCCATTTTCGCCCTTCTAACGACACCAACATGTCCATCTACCTTAACAGAGTTTCAGTTGCACCTCGAAGCCTTGTTAAAAAAAGAGACCAATCAATGTAAATATTTGACATTGCACGATTGTACAAACGTCGTATCTGTTTTTTTCAAAAGAAACCTTTTTTCTGCCAGCTCTTGCTACTGTAACAATTTTTTAGTTCTAGACAAGGCGAAGCCATGTTTCCTAAAAAGAAAAAAAAAGCTGCTAGAACTTAACATTTATCAAAGGTTTAATTGAATGCACACTGAAGCTGTGTTCAAAAACTGGCGTTTTTTTACCATTTTGGCATATGACCTTAACCCTTGGAATTCGAAATAAATTGCGTCGTTTTGTCAGAAATTGAGTTTTTTTTTGCATCGTATGGGAAGAAAATTTTTTACACATTTAATTTTAATATTATCAATAATTGATGGATTAAGAAACAAATGATGCCAGGCCCTGATAAACAAACATGTTGTGATATTTTATTATTGAAATGATACACAGGTAACGCTGGGGTTTTGTCAGATATTTTTGTATTGATTCAATTAAAAAATTTTCTTCTCTCATTGGAAAAGGTATATTTTTGCGATTGGGAACATGACCGAATATCGGAAATAAAATCGACCCAGAAAAGCCCTGCAAATAGATGAATTGCTAAACGCATTTGACATTACAACATTTTTTATTGCAAGCACGATAACCCTTTCCCTTAGAGACAAAATTCTTCAAGCCCTTGCTACTGTACATGTATTTAGTTTTAGTCATGCCACATCTGGTTCCTTAAGAAGAATATGACAAAATTGAGTGCACCTGCACTGCTAGCTTTCAGATTTATTTATTATTTCTAACTGAAATGCAAACAGTGCAGATCCTGATCAGACAGGACAAATGTGCCAGCTAATGTAGATATTCACTTGTCAAACACAAAAAATGCGCATAAATATGAAGGATAGGGTTATTGTAGAGATTCATTTTGAATCCAAGGTCTAAGATGCATACTTTTGTCAACAATAACGACACATAAATCGTACAAAAAGTGTCCTGTGTATGCAATGCTAAAGAACATAATATGTAAAAATAAAACAAACTTGTCAACATTACTAAGACATAATTTATAGAATTCGTCCGGTGTATTCAATGCTCAAAAAATGGATGTAAATATAACCATTTTGTCAACAGTGCTCAATGTTTGGATACAAAATACATAATTATTGAAATGTGTTTTTGGTATGCATGGCTCAAAATGGATGGAAAAACATGCCAACATGTATACAAGTGATTAAAAAAACATGGCATGATAATTGTCATTCTTAAAAAATCGTGATTCTAAAACGTCGTACAATAAACTCGCACAAATTTGTTTTTCGTCTGTTAAGCACCTAGACAAGATACCCTATCTTTAAGTAACAATCAGATGGTCTACACTGAGCGGGCGATATTTTGTAGTATTCTAATGGTCATTTTATTCTTAAGTTATAAGATGGAACAGATATGCCGGTTGATCAGGATCTACATTGTTTTCTCATGCAATAGAGGTTTATCTGTCAGATTATTGGTATAATTAGATAGCAACCTGTGTGAAAATTGTATTGCAATATATGCCATTAAATCAGTGGTTTAATGCTAGTCTAATTAATTTATTGAGCTTTCAAGGGAAATTGTTATGGCTTAATCCTATGAAGGCCAAATAAATCTCATCAAAGAAAAAAAATGGCTGTAATCATGGCTATAATATGGCAAGCGTAATCAATATTTAAATATATTTTGGGACTGTTGGAGGAATTAAAATTAAAATAAGTCTGTGATCTCTTTTAGAAATGCTCTTCGTTCTTAAAAGTATAGAAACATTATAAAAGCATTATACTTTGGTTGGTTATTTTAGTTCTAATATGAATATGTTATTATAACAAACTTATTTTTCTAATAATAACTGTCGCTTAAAGAATAGAAAGTGGAACGTGCATAATTCGGTTCTATCGGGTGATGCACAAGATAGACCCGGGAAAATATTGTATCCTACTATTGTCTAAATTGCCAAAAACAAAGTAAAAAATAAAACATTTTAACTTAATATGAACTTGGATGGCACGTCTGTTACCATGTACAGCACTCTTGGCTATGCTAAGTCGCCGTGTCTGGTGCTTAGATCTCTGTTCCTTTATGTCTGAAGGTTTATTCAATGGTTACTTAGCACACCCATATGTATCTTACTTCCAAGAACATTAATCCTTTCGGGGATCCATTAATTCGAAAGTTAGTTGTTTGAATTGAATTATCTCCTATTAACTTAACATAATTATCTTCAACTTTAATTAATTTCGAAAGATCCTGCAGACTTTCATTTTGTGTGTCTCTGTCAATAGCACTTGTGTGCATAAAAAACTCCAACAATAAAACAGGAGTAAGTATGAGGCTGATATATGTGTATATGATTTTTTTTCACATATGTTTGTATGTAAAAATAAGTGTATGTAAATATCTATGCATTCAGAGGTTTATCTGGGATAATTAGGGTTTATAGGCGTTGCCTGAAAATTTCGCTATTGAGAACTTGGATTGCACGCCTGTCTGTTTCCATGTACATCAATCTTGGCTAGGCGATGTCACCGTGTCTGGTTCATTAATCAGTTCCTCTATGTCTGAAGGTTTGTTCGTTAGTTACTTATCTCACTCATAAGAATCTTAGTTCCACGAACTCGAATCCTTTCGGGGATCTCTTAATCCGAAAGTTAGTTGTTTGAATTAATTTATTTATATTTGATATTGATATATTTTTGGTAAGTTATAACTATATTATGTTGACGTTGAAACACTGTACTAAATTATATTCAAGTTTATTCTTCATGAAACGCAGAATTGAAACCTGGATGGCCACCATGCTGAGTCTGTATTATACGAATATTATAACACTGGTGGAGTAACACAAGAAAATTTCTTTATTATCGGGACAATTTAAGATAATAAATCAGAAAAAATATATACTTGATAAAACCATCGGTATCAAATGCCTCAAACGTCCAGGTTGGTATTGCTGTTAATTCGTCTTTTGGTGCATAGATTGGCGACGTGAAGCCAAGATTGCAATTAACGATTGGTCCTCTATTTCTATAAATTCTTCTGGTATCTGTAAAATAAAGTATAATTAAATATTATAACATCTAATTTTTAAATTATAATCTGTTAAATATATAATACATTGCGTAAAAAGATGAATATAGTGTAACATATGATCCAGATCAAACTTCATTTTAACGGGGAATACAGAGTAAAACATTTTAACGGGGAATACAGAGTAAAAGGCAGCTTAGGGTGAAAAACAACATTGGTGCATACGATGTATGGTCGGATATTCACTTTAAATGAAAATGCGAATCCGGTTAATTCGCAAACTCAACTACCGTTTTTAAGGGTCCTACACTCAATGTTTTTTTTCTTTAATATATAGAACCAATATCTCTAAAAATAAGTGAGCTATTGGGTCTCAAACACCAAAATCGTCATGGCGATTTCAAATCGCCATGGCGATTTGAAATCGCAATGAAATCGCCGTGTCGAATTTTAGCCATAAATTTAAAATGGAGTTATTTCGTCATGCTATTTTAAATCATTTTCCTGAAATCTTTAATATGCATTGATAATTTAGGCATCAATCATTATTGAACTTGTCTCGACAGAAGTAAAAATCTTTGTTTTGCCATTGCGTTTTCTGCAATGAAAAATATGGCTAATTTTATATTTTATGGCCATCATTTTTAGCCATCAAATTTATGACGAAAATCTAAATTGTTTTATGGCATCAATTTCAATAGAGATCACATAGTGATAGAAATTTCTAACAAAATCGACCCATTTCTTGCTATCGGTACGTTTGCTTTAATTGTGTACGTTCAAATTCATCGTATAATTGAACTTTGATTAAGACTGCAACGTTTTTCAATGGTATATATTTATTAATGATCTCGAAAATCTTAAAAATACCCTCCAGATATGCAAGAATTTCAATTTATTTCCATATATACTGTCTATATGTAGACCCAATGTTCACAAACCACTTGAGGCTCATTTATTTATAGATTTTTTGTTTTGTTTTATGGATTTCTGTACTGTTTAAATTAATAATAATGGATTAACTTAATACAGCGTTTTTAAATAAATGCGTTTTCTTTTGATCAGGTAATCTACGAGGTTCCGTATGGACAAACTTTTTTCTCTCCGTTTATGGCGATGCACCGATGGTACGATAGTGCAATCACGATACAAAGATGGTTAACGAAGTTTCTTATATCTGCATGCATGTTTGAAAACACTATGCTATCGTGTTTTAATATTCCGTTTTTTTTCCTTTGCATCGTACTTTCGCGGCTTCGCATTCCGTGTGAATTTACCGGCTCATTTCTTCACCACTGTAACCTACATGCATTTGTTACGTATCAGACCTAGGAATAAGGTAACTTTTCCAAAGAAATGTAGAACTTAACATGTTTAAGGCGAGCCGGGTCTTTAAAGTTATATCTCAGCATGCTATCAAGTTAATTGCCCTCGAACTTGACTTTGATGAATCATAAAATAAACATTAATCCACACTGAGCTGTAAATCTGCAGATTCTGATATGCTAATATGGAGGTTTATTTCTTGTTCAATATCCACACACTTATATCTGAATCATTTTTTTACAGAAGGTCAATTCCAATTTTGCAAACAATATTGTATTTATGAGTTCATTGTTTAAAATGATAAATTATACAGCTTTTGACAATCAACATTTGTTACAGTGGCTTTTGAGCTTAAAGCAAGGTATGTTTTTTATTATTTTTATTATTTGTTTTGCATTTCAGTTTTGTATTTTTAATAGATTTAATAGATATGTAGATCCATGTTTTTATTTAAAACAAAACAGTCAACAAATTGATAAATATCATCAATCAAAACAGTTAGACTTAGAGTTTAGAGGTTAGTTTGAGTTTAAATTTTTAACTGAGTTGGTTTTTATTTCAGATAATGTGGTACTATGAAATTTACAAAACTTTTCAAGGTGTTTTAAGATGATAAGAAATATAAATTATATCTATTTTGAGGATTTCGCAAATTATATAACATCGAAAGACAGCATTGTACGGAAGTTTTATATAAACGTAATTTGAGAGACTTTAAAGACTTTAATAAAAACTTAGTGTACCTGTTTCTTCTGTCATGAAATATAGTTTTCGAAATTCTGATAATTTGAAAACTAATTATTGAAAATTATTATCAAAGAGTAACTTGCTTTCTATTACACATCAAACATCCAATGAAAATGAGTGATCGTCTCCGCATTCGAATCAACGACCGGCAGACACAGAAGTTGATTATGTTGATTAAAGACCACTCGGCTATCGCGAATTTTTGTATCTATTGTCATATCAGTTCAAGTATAAATCATCATCATCACAATCTGCAGAAGCTTAACTTAGGTTCCTACTTAATGTTCCTGTCTTGTCCGTTCTCAACTTTTGTCGGTCATCCTGATGATTGTCGGTCATCCTGATGATTGTCGGTCATCCTGATGACCGGCATATTATAATCGACCAAACTTGAGCTTTCTACCTGAACACCGGCAAACAGTGATGTAAAGCAAAGATCACGTTCCAGACGGAATGGATAATTAAGATAATTAGACTCTTACTCAGTCGTTATTTATGGATAGACCCTTACTCAGTCGTTTTCTATAACAACCTAGAGGCCTCTTATTGGCTGTTGAAGGACGTCACATTTGCAGTCTGTACCTATTCTTAAAGCCTCTCTCCAGCTTCTTATCAGCTAGGCTTATTACTCATAAAGATATTTCCGACAAGGAACAATAAACATATACCTGTACATGGATTTTGTCTAGTAAATGTACACTGTGTATGATCAACAAAAGATTTACAGCTTAAATTGTTAAAAGGATGCGGCGACACGAAACGATTGGATCTACCTGACTTTATTAGTTAACACCCAGGCCACTCTGAGAACTACAATTTACAACAAGCGTTAATTAATGTCGTCCCAAAATGTTTTGGATTAGATTAACATAGTCTGAGGTTTCTTAGAAATAGATGAAAAGGGAACTTTGAAAGCCACCGAACACGACAAATATGAAAATACTGCAGGCTCGGTTTGATTGAGCCTATTCATGGGCAGTAATGGGAATGCTTATTACTGCCCACGCCGCATAGCCCCGGGTTGAGCGCAACTCAGTAATTACACCATTAAATAGTACAATTTCGATCCATCCCAAACCATGGTATGCATATGGCGGTGAACATGGAACCTTCAATGAGGTATTTTCAGATTAATACCATTCCATGTTCAGCGGCGTATGGTCCCCAGATAAAAGAATGGGTTTGCCCTAAACGAGAAAACAATGGGCGGAACTAAACAGAATAGAATTTTGACAGGGGATCTTAGAATATAAATCTTGCATATCACAGATCACGCCAAAGGCAAAATTTAAAAACCAGGAAGTATATTCTTGGGGGTGATTGGACAATATCCAAATCTATATTTGCTGGGATATTGAAACCACCTATCTATAAACTGGCCGAAATATTAAAACAAAAGTAATTTTAGAAGTACCATAAACATAGTACATACGTATCGTGCTCAGCCGACCTTCAAAGGACGTAACTGATAACAGCACTGATTGAATGTACGGGGAGACTTTTTACAGCCGCCACACGGCACAAACAACGGTACTGTGATATTGAAATAGATGAAAAGGGAAGTACTAGTTTCAAATGTGCATTCTGTCAAACCGCCAAATTAGACTGGAATTTAGAAACAATCAATTTGAAAGTGTTTCCAATTTCAAAAGCATGTGCATTTAATTCATATACGATTTCATAAAAGGTTGAGCTAATGACCGACTAGCTTTTTGGAAAGCGAAAACTTGTGTAATCCATGATCGCATTAGCTACATTTAACTTATACGCGAAAACATGCGAGAATCACCGTCGTGATCTAGCATCAGTTTATCTTACCCCTCTATCTACTTCCATTTTGGCGTTGAAATGGCATCTCTCGTTTCAAATGTGAAGGTTCACGATTATAAATACATGAACCATTTACTCAATGGACGACCACTGTATATCATCGTCAGCTGGAACATCCATGTCGTTTGATCGGAATATACAATGGTCACTCGTTTTCAGAAATATTCTAATAAATGTAATAGCAAACAGTGTACAGCAAAAACAACGTACTACATATCCCATGGAGCAAAGGGCCAAATGGAACTTTAGCAAAGGAATCAATTTCTTATTTTCCACCCAAGGATTGACTATCACAAAGGTCTTCCCTTGAGAGTCAGGTATGTTCCCATGCTGATTTCAGTTAACAAAATTAACGATCTCGCTTTTAAACATATTCTCATAATACATTTATACTAGCCATTAAAACAATGTTTTGACCACTGATTTGTGTAAACAATGTGTATGCCAATTGATCAGTTACAAAACAGTTTATAGTTTATTTCGAGGTTTGTATGAAAAATTAAACGGTCGCCCAGCTGCGTTGGCCTGACAGTTTAATTTGTACACAAGCCTCCAAACTAACAATAACATATAGACTCTTTTGTTGTATAATTATGTTTTATTATTTTAAAGTTCGTTTCTTCGTGTTTTTGTACGCCATTATTTATTATTTCTCCAAATATACCCGATTTCTATAGACAATATATGTAGACGAACTCCTCCATCTTACCTAAAAGCATACACTTGATAAAATCATCAAATGCGCATCGCCATAACTGATATAGATTATTGTCGGTCATCCTGATGACCGACATATTATAATGGACCAAACTTGAACTTTGAAGGGTTACACCGGTTAACAGCGGCACCGGACGTGATCACTTTAGACAAAGCCACCCGTCTAGAGCTTGGGAATGCTATTCCGTTCCCCCTATTTGCTAGAAATGTCTTCTAAATGTTGATGAAACAATATCTGGACGTTGTAGTAACATCAAATCAGAAATTGAGCCGATATATAACGACATGTTAAATTATATATATAATACGTGTGTTGTATTTTCTACAGGGTGTAGAAAAAATGTTATGCGTCTTTTTTTTTAGAAAGTCACGTGATGAAAACCTTCAAAGCAAAATATTATTTGTGTATAAATTGAACTGTTACTTTATTTGATTCAAACAACTGTTCAGGATGATCCCATATATGAATTAGATTCAACCCGTTATATTGATTTTGTTGGTCAAAAGCAAGGCATCGTTTATGTTTTTCTTAGAGACTAATGAATATCCGGGCGTGCTCGATTGGGCTGTCGGAACTGTGCCAGAATCAAATTCCGACTCTTCCACAGAATCTGCTTGACTGTTTCACTGCGCATGTCTGTTCTTTCAGCAGACAGCGACAGTAGTAAACCAATTTTGTCTAGCGATTATAGTCGCCAGAGAATCCTTAGCGAGCTTCAGTTATCTTTCCTCGAGGTTTAAAATAGGCGGTATTCCCAAAGCTTGCAAGTAAAGTACATACTGCTGCTGGAGATAAACAACACCAGTTGGTGTTAGATTTAAAAATACAACGAACTCGGAGTCATATTACAAGATGTATGTTTACCATTATCCCAGCAGAGTTGCTGATTGCAATTTGATGCCACTTAAATGTCGGTCACTGATTTATTGCTATTCATATGTTTTGAATGCATATTATGATGAGATCTGAATCTGTATTGTTACGACGCTTGTAACCACTGCTGGCGTAGTGCGTCGGGGGGTTTAAACGTTAACCATTCGAGTAGCACAAATACTGCACACTGTTTGCCATATCCTGTCGTTCAGGGCGACGTTTACACCTTCTAGATGCTGGTTTAATACAGTATAAGCTGTACCTCTTCTTTTCTTTTTTTTACAAATGGTTTATATTTACTCTTTAATCAAGTGTTATGTTGAATTATTGTAATGAGCAATAGGCTTAGTTGATAAGATGCTGGAGAAAATATTTTAAAATAGATACAGAGAAAGGCTTGACGTAATCCAGCAGCCAATCAGAGGCCTCTAGTTTTTGGTTTACAACAGTCGTTTATTTTCTGATAACGACGGAGAAAGAGTCTAAGAATCTGCCAAACGAGTGAGATTGGCTGTCGGAACAGAATCATGATAGGTTTTTATAAAAAGTGTTACATAATTGCATGTTTATTATATCTTTTGAAGTCTAAAGAACTCCTAATGGTCTTAATAAGCCATACTTCATAGTTCAACTAAGTTTTACTTAGTTTTTAGATCAGTCAACAAAAAGCAATATTTATAATTTACTGAAAAAAAAAAAAATATTTCTGGTACTTATGTTGGTGAAATTCTTGGCATAGTACTGAAATGTAACCATTGTCTTATTTTATGGCAAAAAAACCAGTATCTAAAAATATTTCAGTTTGTTGCAGTATAAAACACTGACCGATTCCAATCACACCACCTATTTCGATGGAATGGGTAAATCGCTGCCAGAACACAGTTCCGACGCACTCGATTGGAGTTCTTCCTGTTCTAAAAGTCGGAATTTCCAATCGAGCACGCTCCGACTTTTGCGGGAAAGGCTGTCTGTAAACAACAGTTTACAAAAAGCTAGTCGGTCATTAGCATACACTTTCAACCAAAAATGTATTCCAAAATCTAGAGTTCAACAACAAAATTTCGTCACTGTCCTAGGGTGGGGGGATGAGCACCCTGACAGGGACTCAAATTATTAAATTTACTATTACAGATAAAACTTGGATTAAAATATCATCTGAACTATTATATTAGTGGTGTCAACATTTTTAGACGTGTCTTTGAATTACTGTGAATTTGTCATTACCTTTTTAGACACAGTGCCAATGGATTGAATAGATTAAGTGTTTTCCATTTCGGATAATTATAAATTTCATATTTACAGATAAAACTTAAAATACTGTTTGAACTATTATATTACTTTGTCAACATTTTTAGACTTGTCTTTGAATTACTGTGAACTTGTCATTACATTTTTAGACACAGTGCCAATGGATTGAACAGACTAATTGAAGTGGTGAAATGTGCATCCGTGAAACATAAATCTACCATTGTACTTATCGAGTCAAGTGAGATGTGGTTTTATTGATGTGATACTAGTCTATTGGTGTTTTTAAGCACAGGTTCAACTAAATATTCTTAAATATTAACAAGTTAAGTTACCTCTAGTCTATATAATTATTAATTGTAATTTTTACAACATAATATTATAATACCTCTCAGATTTGTATATGTAAGGATCAATTGTGTAATACTGAACAATTCTTGTAATACATTAAGAAAATTACTCATAATGAAATTACATAAGACCTCCAATTTTGTAGACATCAATGTTAGATGTCTGTTATATGTTGTTTTGGTTCAGTACTTTTCAGACTGCCTTCTTATTTTGAGAGAACAGCATTGAAGAAATTTTCTACCATATCCTGTGTCGTGTGGAGCTGCCTGGACAAGTAAAATACATGTTTTAATAACAAATAATGACTGAAAAACTAACAATTGCATCTATGAATGTACAAGGGTTAGGAGATCAAAAAAATAAAAGGAAAGATGTTTTAAACTACTTAAAAGCTAAAAAGTACAATATCTATTTCTTGCAAGATACTCATTTTACAGATAAAGAATACAAATTTATACGCAGCCAATGGGGGTATGAATGTTTTTTTTTAAACAATTTCAACAGTCAGTCAAGGGGGTTGCAATATTCCTAAATAATAATTTTGATTTCAAATTAGATAAAATTGAAAAAGATGATAATGGAAATTTGTTAATAGTACACTGTGAAATATACTCAAAGAAATTCTCTCTGTTTTGCATTTATGGACCAAATAAAGATGAACCTATATTCTATGAATATGTTAAAGCAAAAATTGCAGAAATAGACCATTACTGTATTTTGGCTGGAGACTTTAACTTAGTTTTAAATCCAGATATTGATTGCTTCAATTATGTCAATTTGAATAACCCCAAAGCTAGGGACGTTGTCTTACAAATGATGATTGAACAAGATCTGATAGATTGTTGGAGGGAGCAAAATCTAGAGGCACAGCAATATACATGGTTTAAGAAAAACCCAGATAAAAAAGCGAGATAAGATTTTTTTTAAATTTCAAACTATTTGTTTACAGATGTAGAACATTCTAAAATCCAGCCAGGTTATAGAACGGATCACTCACTTATTACACTTTCTTTAGACTTAATCAAATTTAGTAAAGGAAATTCATACTGGAAATTCAATAATACACTTTTAAAAGATGCTTCTTATGTAACTGAAATAAATAATTTGATAAAACAAGTCAAAGACCAGTATACTTCAGAATACCAGGACTTAGAAATACCTATAGATCAAATTCCAGATAGTGAAATTAAGTTTAATATTGATGATAAACTATTTTTTGAAACACTGTTAATGGAAATAAGAGGTAAGACAATTGCCTACGCTTTATATAAGAAAAAAACAGAAGGTGAACATTTGATGAAACTTGAAACCGAAATTGAATCTATTTTTAATTCTAGTACTGTTGATAATGTTTTATTAGAAGAGAAAAAAAGAGAATTATTTAAATTGCGTAAAAAGAAACTGGAAGGTTCACTTGTTCGATCGAGAGCTAAATGGATTTTAGTGGGGGAGAAACCCACTAAATATTTTTCAAACTTAGAAAACAGAAATTTTACGTCAAAACTAATGAATTCACTTTATTCACATTCTGGTCAATTATTACAAGATCAAAATGAAATTTTAAAAGAAACAGAAAGACATTATAAAAATCTCTATGCCTATAAAGATTGTGAGAGTGTAAACCTTGATACTTTATTTTTGGACCATCCTGTAAAAAAAAGATTATCACAAAGTGAAAAAGACAGTTTAGAAGGAAAGTTATCATATCATGAAATGCTTTTAAGTTTAAAGAAAATGTCTAATTATTCCTAACCTGGAAGTTCAGGCTTTACAGCTGCATTTTACAAAGAATTCTGGACAAAAATAGGTCATTTTTTGGTAAGATCACCAATCATGCATTTACTACTGGTGAATTATCTATTACACAAAAGCAAGGCATTATTACATTAATACCAAAGGGAAATAAAGATAGATTATTATTAAAAAACTGGAGACCAATTTCTTTACTTAATGTGTCCTATAAAATAGCTTCGGCATGTATAGCCAATCGTATTAAACCTATCCTCAGTAAAATCATTAGTGACAATCAAACAGGATTCCTTCCAGGACGTTTTATTGGCGAAAATATCAGACAAATATATGATATAATGAATTATACTGAACAAGCTAGAGTGCCAGGAATGCTGTTGATTATAGATTTTGCTGCCGCTTTTGACTCACTCTCTTGGGATTTCTTGTCAAAAGTCTTGGACTTTTTTAAATTTGGCCAAGATATAAAATCTTGGATTAAATTATTTTATTTTAATATTCAGTCATGTATAACCATAAATGGTCATTTGTCAGAATGGTTTACCATTCAAAGGGGTTGTAGACAGGGTGATCCCCTATCCCCTTACCTTTTTATCATTTGTGCGGAAATACTAGCTCTTTTAATCAAGAAAAATAAAAACATTTCTGGGATTAAAGTGAATGGGCAGGAATATTTGATATCACAATATGCAGATGATACCACATTATTATTGGATGGCTCAGAAAAGTCCCTCAAATATTCTTTGCACTTAAACATGGAAAACAAGACTCTTTCGACAAAAATTTCGGCAAAATACTTAATAAGACTGCTAGAAATGAAAATCCCTGACAGTTTTAATTAAATTGGTTTGCAATTTTTTATATAAGATTGTTATTTTTCCTTCTGAAGAATAATTTAAATCTGCCACAAAGCAAGCTTAGTTTTTTCAAAACAATAAAACAAGCATTAAACTAAACTAAAAAAATATTATTTACAACACGCTTTGGGGGTCAAAGGGAAGGGGGTGGGAATTGCGCGATTCTTTTTTTAATTTTCTTTTTACATGTATACACTAACATTCTAGAGAAATATGCGAAAGCTGTTTTATTTCCATTAATTCTATTGTGTTTTTTTTTGTTGTTTTTTTTTCTTGTATTACATTCTAAAACGTTTCGGTGTTCCAGTCTGTACAAATAGTTATTTTCTCTGTAGGGAGCAAATCACAAATGAACAATGGATCAGTATTGCCTAATAACTCGATTACTTACACTATCTCAACTTTATTGATCATGTTTTCATAATAACGTTATGTAATTGTAATTGTAAAAGAAATGGAAGATAAATGGGGTAACCCTTAAATGGGGCCCGAAACAAAAAAAAAAAAAAAAAAAAAAAAAATTCTTTGAATGAGTTAAATTTCTATGCTAATATTTCAGGTTTGCATATAAATGTAGATAAAACACAGGCAGTTTGGATAGGTTCCATGAAAAACAGTACCAGAATTATATGTCCTGAGCTTCGGCTTGTATGGGAAAAGGAAAGATTTAAGATTTTAGGAATAACTTTCACAATAAACTTGAAAGACATTACAAGTATTAACTATAGTTCAAAAATAGAAGAAATAAAACTCCTCTTAACTATTTGGTCAAAGAGAATTTTAACCCCTATTGGAAAAAATGTTGTTATTAAAACACTTGCTTTGCCAAAATTGAACCATCTGATCCTTGGATTACCTAACCCTAATTCAGATACCATTAAATCAATCCAAAATATGTTCTTTAAATTTATTTGGAATAACTCTCCTGATAAAGTTAAGAGAAGTATCATGACTCAGGACTACCAAAATGGAGGTATACGGGTTGTGAATATTGAATACTTTATGAAAGCACTTAAAATAACATGGTTGAGAAGATTATTTAATAAAAGTTCAAAGTATTTTGAGTTGGTAAAAGAAATTTGTCCATTCATAACATCATTTAGTAAATATGGTTCAAACTTTGTTAGTCGCCAAATTAACACAATTCAAAATGATTTTTGGAAAGATGTGTGGTCTAGTTTTGTTTCTTTGACCGAGTCAAAATCAATAAACGCATGGCATGAGTATCTCTTACTGCCTGTTTGGCACAATTACAAATTTAAAGTTGATGGTAGAATTATATGTGATAAAAGGTATATTGAGAATGGAATTTTCTTTGTCAATGATTTTATGAATGCAAATGGTAGATTCTATTCATTTGAAGAATTTCAGCAAATATACCCTGTAGCTACTAACTTCCTACAGTATAATAACATTATTCATTCTCTAAGAACATACCTGGACTCATTAAGTATTGGCCACAAAGCAATAAAGGAAGTCAATCCTTTACAACCATTAATGTTTAAAGTTATTCATCAATACGATAAAGGATGTAGATCTTTTTATGAATTATTAGTTAAAAATAACACACTTTTAAATGCAAATAGAAAATGGCAAAGAGATCTAAATATCAACAATTTGGATTGGCAGAGTTTGTATAAAACACCTTTTAAAGTTACTAAAGACTCTAAACTTCAATAGATGCAGTTTCGAATCAATCATAGAATCTTGGGAACAAACTACCTTTTAAAGAAAATGAGTTTACGTGATAATGATCTTTGCTCATTTTGTAATAGGTTACCAGAAACACTATTGCATTTATTCTGTGAATGTGAAATAATTCAAGCTTTTTGGCTTGAATTAAAAGCATGGATAAACAATAAATGTATCAATATAAATGTTAACTGGTTAAAAGAACACATCTTATTTGGAGACAAGTCTATCCAAACTGCCTTGAATAAAATACTTCTGTTAGCAAAATGCTATATATACAAATGTAAAATGAGTTCATCTATACCTAACTTAAATGCCTTTAAAAATAGTGTATATTTAACCTATAAATTAGAATATTATAATGCCCAACAGTCTTTTAGTTTACATAATTTTGAAAAAAATTGGGGTCCAGTGGCAGCTCTTACACAGACACAGGATAGGTAATTTATATACATTGTGTTAAGATATAGAGCTTTGGTTCTCTCTTTCTCTCTTCCGTGTTTCCCTTATCTAAATTTTCAATTCTCTTGCTTCTCCCTTTAAAAACCACCCACCGGATGGCTTCTGGCCTTTTTAGAAACTTTATTACAAAAAACACAAGTAAATTGCATTTAAATTAATTATAGTTCAGCATCTTCCAAACTAGTACATTATGTCTTAATAATTTGTGTATCTATATTAGTCAAGCCTGTCTTAAGGTCCAATTTACGGAAATCCCGAAAATGACTTATAAATTCAGGTGGTCTTTGTTCACAGGTTTTATTTTTCTCTAAATCAGTGAATAAGGCAATAAAATATAGCCTTCATTAGCAATTGATCTCACGATTGGCCCTTATCACATGCTTGGCTGCAATAGATTTGTCATGTTAAAATGTCATAAATTGCTTTTGAAACTTTTTTAAGACTTTTATTCTCTGTTTGAAACATAGCAAATACTGATGTTAACCTATGTAAAACTCATGATAAAATGTCATAAATTGTTTTTGAAATTTCTTTGAATCCTATCTTCTATTCTCTGTTTGAAACCTAGCAAATATGGATGTTAACATTAGCAAAACTCATGTTAAACTGATACACATTTTGAAGGGAAATTGTAAATGAATTTGTTCTAAAATATTGCTTAAAAGTTTTGTGATGGTTACATAACATAGGATCCTAAATTCTTTGTAACTTTATTAACTATCTTTGTACTTAGAAGATGCTTAAAATGTGATCTCGATGTACTGTATTTTAATGCTTACTTCAATAAAAATAGTTACAAAAAAAAAAAAAATACTATTCTGATCTTCAACAATTTCGTTAGAATGCTGAAGTAAAACATGTAATATTGGTGGTTCTCGCACATTTTCCTGTTTTTGTTTGTTAGTTTTAATGATGTCAATTTCAGTGTATGCCATTTTAGATGACATTATGCGGGTTTAAAAAAAAACAACTCATGACCATGCTTTGACTTTGAAAATTGATGAAAACTTCTACCCATGTGTTAATTTTAAAAATTTCTTTCTGGTGGTATAAATCACCAAACATACGGTCGTGAAACAGTAGAGGCTTATAGCAAACGAGGAGATGTTTTAAACAAGCATTTAGGAGGAAACGAATGCTCAGAACTTGCTTAATTGTCAAAATATTGTCTTTTAAAGAGAGATTTTTGCTTTGTGCGCTTTCCAGTGCAAATGTTGCGAATGTTCTCAGAAGTTAACGGAAGTTTAGCGAAGTGAGGTGATCATTGTTTACAGTAAAAAAAAGGGGATCAGCGATTTTGCCATTTGTTTGCGATTTCCAGTGCAAATTTGGTGAATGTTATCAGAAGATAGCGGTGTTTAGCGAATGTGACATGGCTATTGTTTAAAGTAAACATAGGAGATCAGCATGGGCAATATCTTCATCTAATATCATAAGTATAGTCAATTGGGCGGCGCTACGCTAAAAGACAGTCATCAATACGATCAATAAGCTGCGGACGAGAGAGATAAACGACTAGGATGGCCACGTGAGGTTATGATTACACATTCAGCGTGGAAGCATCAATAATGATTTTGTTTATTGAACTTGTCTGATATCAATTTATAGGATAAATGGCGACACGTTACCTCAGTTACAAGTACTTAGTTAGTCAAGTTTGTTGAAAAATAACTTCAATCCATAATTACACACTTTTGCATTTCGCGAGCGCACTATTAAAAAAACCTGAGATGCGAGTTTAAACCTAGTTGGTTTGATGACTACCCATCTCTTCATTAGTTATGAACATTATATTTTATCTTTTATTTGCAATTACTCATTTAGAGGGACATTTATATACATGTATTATGCTCTTTCTCAAAGATTTGCATAAAAGTGCCCCGTTTTGAGCTTGTTGCACAAAAAACTGCCATGTTTTTTTAGATCTATCTATTTCCCTGTCCTTTTGATATCCAAGTTGGAGCTCTAATTACGATGCGGAATTTTATGTTTTTGATATGCTTTAAAGTCCTTAACAGGCTCAATGCAACCGAGCCTGTAATATTTTCACATTTTTCGTCTTCGGTGGTTTGCAAAGTGACCTTTTAATCTATTTTAAGAAAACAAAACTTAAACGATTGTTTTGAAATAAAAACTTGGTAACCATTCTTTACGTGCTTCTGTATTTTTATCATTTAAACTTTAACTATTTAATTTATGTTACAAAACTTCCGCCGCAATAAAGTTCAAAACTTGCCCTTGAATATATGCATTATTAACGAAATACGAATTGATTTATTTTGATTCCCATATTCCCTCTCAAAACCGCATATTTCTATGCGTTCTCTTCTTGGGGTCTATAGTGAACGGTTGGACTCGTCGCAGTTGCAATCCAAATTGAGTTTTACTTGTAAAAGATTTCCGGGGATGCCCGTGACCCCAATGACCGCTTCCCCATACACATGCAATATAACGGATCTGATTTCGGTCTTGGGATACTAAACGATAACATTATTTTGACAAGTACAGTAAGGTAGACAACACAAGCACTATCATTTCTATGTAAGGGCGATCTACTAGAATATACTGCAAGGAATGCAAAACCAGCCTTTTAAGTACAGAAATAGTTGTTTTCAGAACAGTGGCATAACGACAATTTTTTATGATGATAGATTAATTTAAATACAAATAGAGCTTCTTGAGTTCCTTAAATAGTTTTAGAGAAAATCGTTCAAACAAAAACAAAAGATGATAGCAGCATTAAGCTTAAGTGAAAGTAATAAATGCATCAGCATCCTAATTTATTGTTCACTGTCTTTTAACGCTCGTCAACTTTAAGTTTGACGAGATCTGCTGAACCAACTAAAACTTCATTTTATGAATGTTGGTAATGAATACTGAATATTATAAGCGTGACTTTTCTAGCAATGTACAAATAACTATCGACTGTGGAAAGTTCTATGGCACCTCTTTGAGCATTTGCGTTAATGTAACATATTCATCAGATTCGCTGGTGCTTAAACAACGTAATTATTTCTACACGTCCTGAAAAAAAATTACGTCTACTAGAGACATGATTATTTATATTGATGCCTTTTGCCGGTTCACGTCTTCTTCATGATTCAATAAGTCAAACATCAGCCGTTCAACCTTGCTTGCATGCTTTCAAGTAACAGAATTTTACAATGTTTTAAATATATGTTCTCTTGTTTATGTTTGTACATACAGAGAAATGTAAATGGAAATAAACTTGAAACTTAAAACATCAACTAAATTCACAAATAGTTTGTCAGATACAGTCTGTGTGACTTTTATCGACAGAAACCTGGCCATATCATTGACTTACATTGGTCCAAAAGTAAATACATGAACGAATACATACCTACTTATTCTTTTAATTTATTTGCTAATGACCAACTAGCTTTTTGGAAAGCTAAAACTTGTTGGAAAATCATTTAACAAAGATCTCACTACATGATACAAAGGAAATAGGTGTGTTTGCTATAAATGATAGTATGATAATGCTATAGATGATACAGCCCTCAAACATTAAAAAAAAATTACACTATTAATACATTTAAAGCAATATTGTAATGTAATAACCTTTATAATAATGTCATAGAGTCATATAACTAGTATGTATTCGTGCACCAGAGCGTTTATTTGTAGAGAATAACAGTATTTTGATACAAGCATGTGGGTCGTTTGCCAGACTTTCTTGTGACTAAATGCAATTTTGCAAGTTTTTATCCTTTTATATGAGCGAAACAAATGGTGTTACAACCAATAAGGACTATACAAAATATAACGTACTTGGTTTTGTTGAAGGTACTTAAAATAATCCTAATAATTCCGTTTTCAATGTGTTATTTACGAATTGTATATATCGCAGCCATGCAATCACCTCACTATATCCGGCATATGATACAATCGGTTTATATACAGTGATTCAACACACACCAATATCTTTTTAATTTTTATCTTTTAAAACCTACATACAAACTAACAGTTTTTGCACTGGTGATAATTGGAGGCAAGGATGGATCCCCAGATCACATCCTCAAAATGAATATTTATGTAGCATTTTGAGTTTTTAAATTTCTAAACACAAACCAACAACTTGACCTCTTTTTAACATTGAATTTCCTATTTTTAACATTTCTTAACCATTGACTCCATATATTACTGAGTAGTGTTTGTTTGGTCATATCTTACCAAGGTAAGGAATTAAAGACAATGCAAGCTGATCTGGATCTACACTGTTCACCCATGCCATATATATAATCTAAAGGGATTTCGATAGCTTTTGAAAACCAGGGATCATCTGACCCCTGTTGAGAATTTTCAAGGGGTCATATTACGATTGTCTTGAGTCATATTTTTAGTGAACATAACCACTTATAAAATTGCTTTAACTTCTTTTTAGTTTACTTACTGGTTTAATTAATATTGAATTCATATTAAAAATGCAATAAACACTATGTTTGTCTTTATTTTTGCAAACAGTGACCACTTTGTCTTAAATTACCCTGCATCAAAATGTCCCCCAGACTAGAAATATATGGGGTCAAACGTGGAAAAATTAAAATTTGCATGCACAAAAATGCTAGATTCTGCTGAGAATCTGCATCTATTGAAATCACTGTATTTATGTAAAGGAAATAGTTAATGCCAGCCAATAATTCAATAATGTTTTGAAGGGAGGGGTTTGGGAGAGAAAGTGTAGTTTGGGCCCCTCCCACTACCCATTCAACAATGTTTGCTGCAAATTGTTTTAGTCCCTTACTGATTTATTGGAGAATTCAATACATCATTTTCCCCTCTGTCAATCAGTAATCGATGTCTGCAAAGACTAAATCCTCCTATATTTTAACTCAAGAAATTCTCAAGATATATTATCCTGTAACTTTTATTAAGCATGTTTAGTTGACTACAGGATTATGCACAAGATCTCATTTTTCCCAAGAGCCTGAGGTCACTTTACTTCGTATACATTTACACAGCAATATGAGATTTATGCACAGCCTTTTGTTTTTCATCAAATGTCAAAGGTCAGGTGACGATGCCTTACTTGTATTTTACTAAATAAAAAAATCTACCACATGATAATTCAAGAATTTCTCAATATCTTTTTTACAACAGTTGTTGGAAATATTGCATTAACTTTTTTCAACAAAGGTCAGGTGACTAAAAACAGAAAAAAAACCCACTAAATACTGAAATAACTAAAAAATAGTCATCATCATTTTACTTCGTATAAAGTTGATAACAGGATAATGCACATTAGTTTCCACAAAAAATCAAAGGTTAAGTCAGTTACTATGAATATCAGTCTCTGGAAGAAGTATAACAGGGTTTTTACTGTTTAGGGACTTTTTTGTTACATGCAATATTCTGGTACCTGTGTTCTTCACAGTTTTTACATTCTGAAGACCCCTTTCCCCCATCAACCAAAACATTTTTTTAAATATTGAAGTTCAACTATTTGAAGAATATGTCAAGCTATTTTTCTGACTATATTGTTTGTGTTGGTAAGTTCATATGCAAATCATGGTATCTTAAAAAGTGAATTTGCTACAGCTTTCAAACTTGGTACATAAACCTGGTTTGTTTGTCAAATTGTGATTTGCATTATAATGGCAAAAATTAAATTGATTACACAAAAATTAAATTGATTACACAAATAGTTTAATTGTCTATGAATTAAAGGATACTTTTGAAGAAATGAATGAAAAAAGCTGTTAAATCACTTTGATTTTTTTCAGTATCTAGGAGTGAAACATAAATTGTTGTGGGGGCATGGTAAAGGAGTTTGGAGAACAACTATCCCTACCAAACATAACAATTCAAATTTCAAACAAACTCTTTTAAAAAAATTGACTGTTCAGATATAAGAGCATGCTGTCATTTTCATGTTCAGATATAAGAGCATGCTGTCATTTTCATGTTCAGATATAAGAGCATGCTGTCATTTTCAAATCTCGTTTCTCTTTTTCATTGAATTAAAAGCTGTAACAGTTGTTGTTTTTTTCCAGGCGGAAAGGTATTGCAAAACTTGAAGTTGGAGGAGCAGTTATCAAAATGTTTAATCATGAAATCAAAGTAGCAAGGAACAAAATATTCTGATTATTGCTGAAGTTTTTGTGGTATTTCCTTAAGTTTGTGATTTATCAACTAATCACTGGTTATGATGAAATTGATTAGAAATTGTAGAATACACTGCGAAGAGTGTGGTGAAAATTGGGACAAATCACCTCAACTGATGTAATATTTAATGATATAGGTAAATTTTTATGGTATTGTCAATTTGAACATTATTAGCTAGTATAGATTGTATCATTCAGGATATGTCAGTATTTAAACCACCTGAACTTAATAAGCAATTAAAAAAAAATGTGTTGCAATGGAAACAGGCATAAAAAGCATTTAATTTTTACTAACTTTTGTTTTTTCTTTGATAATCAACCAAAATTTTATGGCCATTTACTTAAATATTTGAGAAAATTCGGTATTAACCATTATTTATATAAAGTCTTTTTTGTTGCTATGGCAACACCTTTTCAAGAACTACAACAAATGAAACTATAATCATTGAAATATTTTGTTCTGTTGATTTTGACTTTTAAATTCATTATTTATTATGTTTTACTGAAGTCCATTTTTTTCATTTTTTAAATCGTTGCCATGGAAACCAACTTGTAAAGTTCTTAAGTTAGTAAATTTTTTATCATGACTGATAAAATTGACACCCTTTCATACACCTGAATCATTTTTTTTTGTTAAATATCGGATGTTTAGAATACATAGAATGAACAAGAAAACTGCATTCTTTTAATTTTACCCCAATTTCATTTATTTGTTAATTTTTCAAATATGAAAAGCCCAAAAAGTTGTTTTTTAAAGATTAATAAGACAACCTTATACTAAAAGAATTATTGAGTAAACGATGTCGGAAACGCTGCAAACTAGTCTTACAGCCAATTTATGAAACCCCCTGTTACCCATTTTACTTCAAAAATAAAAAAGTGGACACATGGTGTATTTAAATCATTGTAAACTTGAAATTTAACATAACTAGAATCAATTGTTGACTTTTCAAATAATCTAGTTAGTTAGTACATACATTAACCGTTGTACTTTGTTGGGTGGTTATATAATTATTGGGTCATGGAAGTCACAAAAAATGTCAATTTTGTGAAAAACATGTTAACATTTTCATAAAATAACTGAAAAATAAGGAATGTTGGTTGCCATGGCAATGGCAAAAGATTTTTAGTAACCAACATTGTTTTCTATGTATGGGCATCAAACTCAACATATGGTGTGAAAATCAACATAATACAAGAGATTGAGTGCCTGACCCCTTCTTTAAAATTTTGGTTCTTACAGAGAATTGGTCTTAAATTGTTTACTAGGTAAGCTATGTTATTTAAACCTACCTATAGGCTCGTCATCGTTATCGTCAACTCCGGAAAAAATTTTTAGAATGTCATTTTGATCATCTTCATCATAACACAAACAGCATACGCCATTATCGCTGGACATTTCGAGGGGAAAAACAAGTCCCATGTCTTCAGTCAGAGTGGAAAATCTTCTTTTCCGCTCTAGAAAACTTCCTGAAACAAATATATCTTGCGACTAAATCAGAACTTGCAAATACTTAACCGATTCACATTTATCATTGGATAATGTGCGATAATTCTTATGTTAGATTTATACTTCTTATTTAACAACTGATGTATAAATCTAACATAAGAATTATCGCACATTATCCAATGATAAAATTATACATCAGTTGTTAAATAAGAAGTATGCAACTCTTACTGTTGTTCACTGTTCAGTCAGTACTGTTACATTGTAACAATTATAATGATCGTGAATTGCCGTTGAGAATTATACACATATTTGTGTGGATATTGAGTAGCGCTTAAGGGCTTACCACACTCCTACCCAGCACGTTCATCGAAAAAAAAGAAAATTATCAAAATCTCAATAACGATAAAATGCTGTTCAATGAAACTTTGCACAAATGAGTTTCTTTACTTTGCATTTGTAAGACACGTTAGAACTGTAAAGCAAAATAGCGAGATCTAAAAATTCCCTTAACTTTCATTTACATAAATTCACCATAACTAAACAACACAAGACGACTGTTATAAAATTTGTTGATTTTTTTACTACATGTTTTTGTAATCGAGTACTCGAATACTTTATGAACTACTCGGAAACTCGAACGTTAATCGAGTACCTGAGTATTCGAGTACTGGATCCCATCCCCAATAATTATGATAAGACACGTTAGAGCAGAAAAGAAAAAAACTGAGAGAACTAAACATTCCTTAAAACTCTATTTACATAAATTTGAAAAACAAACAGCACAAGAAACATCATTTTAAATGCCCACATGAGTAATATGGTACTGACAACACTGTCTTGTTTCCTCGTGACTTGCATATGTAAACTTTATGAGATATAAGTAAAAGTGTGTTTGACCTTCAATTTCCTGGTCGCTTCCTGGTCGCGTAAACGGATGACAATTATTGATTTCTCTGTTAGTAATAAAAGTTGTTTACACAGTACACAACATTTTCTTGTCTGTATCATAACACTTACTCGGGAATTTAAAATTATGTTTTGTATTGCTTAGTTTTATAGAATTTAAAGTTATTTAAGGTCTAACTTTTTTCTTTATTTGTCAAACGTGTCTTGCTGTATGCAAAATAAAGATACAAAAGAAACATTAATTTTATTTGTGCAATTTTTTTATTGACCGACATTTTACCTTCATTGAGATTTTGATAATTTTTGATAATTTTCTTTTAACGACGAACGTGCTGGGGAGGAGTGTGGTAAGCCCTTAATCCAAGGCTACTCTGTGTTGTGTTAGGTGGCTTACAGAAACCCCTATTCCATAATTATGTAAATATTTTATATTCATAATTCAACATCAATGAAACTTAATGTATTCAATATATTCACTTTGGAGTGAATCTGTTTCAAATAGAGTATTATATATTAATACTATGTTAACATCATTTGTTTAAGATTCTCAAACGAACTTCATCTATTTTCTATTAAGTTTACAAATACATTACAAAATGTATTAGCAGAAAGCCACATCGCTCGGTGTAATATTGTATTCAGTTGTACCGTACGCAATCGTTGTCATATATTTGCCCTTTTTTCGATTTACTAAAAGTCTATTTTGGGAAAATTAAGCAAGACAAACTGCCGTATGTGTCTAAAGAATCTAGTTAATATATATAAAAATGGAATTTTATGTCCTGTTGCCGGAGGAATAAGCCGCAAGTACATGTACATGTACCAACATGTATCACCCATATAGTCCGTAAATCAATATGTTACATATATCACCCCTTATTGGCTTTTATTACATGATTGTATAAGTATAAATAGTAACAAATAATGACCAAAATGCTCGCGTACTTTGCATAATAAAGGTTGGACCGAAAACCTGATATCGCGGGCCGAAAACCTGATGTAGCGAGCCGAAATCCCGTATCACGAATTATTGCACGTGGTAACGATTGATACAGGATTTAACTTTTACATTTACAGATGGCGGCGATTGGATCGATCGAGTCTCATTCAAGTCTTTCGAAGCTAGATGCAAGAAGTAGCATACTTAAAAAAGAACTTGTATGCTAACATGAGTCATAGTCTCTATTCTAAGGCGATAAAATGACAAGAGAAAATTGTACATACGTACGTGGGGACAACCAAGAACAAAACGCACTGTATTTCCAGAATCATGTTCCTTTGTACTTCGCTTTATTATATTATATGATGTCTAGATAGGCATATTAATTTGTCGCATTGAAGGTCGCAGCAGCGTTACAAGAATGAAACACTCATTAAATTTAATGATAGCATTTACATACCCATAACGATGTAAAACACTTCCAAATATTAACATTTTCACAATCTTATATCTTGCACAATTTCATTAAATTGTTTGAAGACAAAATCACTTAAAACAAATTTAAACTAAAAAAAAACATCAACTGACATCAGCTTGCTCTGTTAAATTTTGAAAATTTAAACAATTTTTAATTACGTCAAAAAACACTAAATGACGTAGTAGTTATAGCATTAATTGACGTAGTTAATTAATTTATAGATGAGTGTTCAGTAAGTTTATGAATTACAGAGCGTGAAAATGGCAGTCATTGATATCAGCCGGGCACATGTAATACATGGTTATAAACCGATGTTCAAGGGGCGGGAAGTAATATCTGCCCAGCCGAGCAACATAGGCCCCCGAGCTAAAGCTCTCAGGCAAATATTGCTCTTCCGGCCCTTGAAAACCGGTTAATAACCTCTTATTATTAATTAACTAATTTAAAAACAATATCGACACAATATGTACAGTCTACCTTATATGGGTTGCATTCAATTCATATGAAATCTCAACTGGGCCAATACAGGTTTTACTGGGCCAATATGCGATTGCTTGATTCTGATTGGAAAAAAACTGGCCCAATACGAATTGAATCACTTCCTTTTATAAACAAAATGCCGCCATTTTGGAATTTCTAAGTCAATTTGTATGGATAAAAATGGTAAAAGATAGAATGATTTTGGGCACAAAAGGTTCAGTTACGCAAAGAGGCAGAGGATAGGTCTATGATGCAGATTTTGGTGATAATCTTTCTGTGTTATAAATGTTTTTGAGTTTATCTAACTCGCTAGTATAACAACAACAGTGAACAGTGAATTTTAAGTGATTACTCTTGATTTAAGCAAGTTTATTCAGCATAACTTTGCAAAAAGGATAAAAGCTTAGATTGGATAACAGACCGACATGTTAGAATGAGTATTACATGCGGAAGTCGTGGATGGAATGTGCCAAAAAGTAAACTTATTTTAGATTTAATTGGAAATAAACTAAATTTAGCCTCGATGAACAAGGAAGTTGGCTTCCACAGTGTGTAGTAATGTTCAGGTTGTTTTTGTGTTCAAAACAAAACAACCTGCAAATCTGCATCTCCTTGGTAGCTTATACAAGCCAGGTCACTAATGTAGACCGATCGAAGGTTACCAGACATTTGAATCAGAGCTGACTCTTCATCTCTTCAGGCCGGTAAAAATGGAAATGTTAAAGTCTAGAACTATGAATTATCAATATTGTGTTAATTAATAACATTGTCATTAATCAAGTGAATTCATATTGGCCTTGTTATTGGGCCTCGGGCAGTCATATTAGCCCTGGGCCTTCGGCCTCGGGCAAATATGACTACCCTTGGCGTAATAACAAGTCAAATATGAATTCACTTGATTAAATAACATTTTATTATTGAAACTTAACACACGTGTTCAACTTAATTATGCGAATAACAGACAAGCTGCTCAAAACGATTCGTATTATCTGTTGTTTCGCGTCCTTGAACCAATGTCCTACATGTATCTTAAAGGCAAGGGTGACTTTTAGGCATTGAATATTTAATGTATACAGTTTTCCAGTCGCTAAAGCATACATTTGCAACAGATGAAGGCGTCCCATCGAAACTAAAAATAACTCGTATCCTAAATGTAACAAAGTGAAAATTTTGAGAACAATGACGCTAATAAAAGTAAATATGCAAACATGCCCTGCTAGTCCCATTCAGTTTGAGAAACTTCATTTGCAAATGATGATTAAATTCAAATAGTACTTCGAAATTTATTTTGTTTCAATATTTCGGCCAGTTCATAGATGGGTTGTTTCAATATCACAGCTAAATATAAATTGAGATATTGCTTAATCACCATAAGTATATTACCTGGTTTTTAAATTTTGTGTTTGCCGTTTCCTGTGATATGCAGGATTTATATTCTCTGAACCACTACTAAAATTATATCCTTTGGTACCGCAAATTGTTTTCTCGTTTAGGGCACATCCATTCGTTTACTTTGGGACCATACGCCGCTGAACATGGAAAGGCATTAATCTGAATATACCGCATTGAAGATTACATGTTCGCCGCCATATGCATCACATTGTTTGTGATGGACCGAAATTGTACTGTTTATAGACAATTCTATTTCTAATAATTAGACTGCCGCCATCTTGTTTGTCACGTGACCTGTACACCATTAGACCACTGCAGATTTCCTGAAAGTCTTATCTAAAAACGCTATGTAGTTTTGTATCTAAACTCCGAAAAGCTCAAACTACATAATAAATAATGCTGTTATTACTTGTTATTATATTATATTATATTATATTTGTGATATTTAATAACAAATTGTTGTTGTTTTTATCAAATAATTAGGCTAATTTATGTCTATTGTAATAACGTAACGATAGCGACAACGTACGAATATTTAATTTATATCTGCCGAAAACCACGCAATGATAACGGTAAGCTATATTCTTATAATTTTGACAGAAAATATGTTAAAATGTGAAATTTAAGAAATTACATTTACAATTATTCATTATATAAATATATTGTAATAGAACTAATTATGTATGATTTATGATAAATTTTCATCTTCCGATGATAGAGGCAGTATGATATTTTGACGGCAGAGTGCGAAACGATTCTATCTGCTTCATATTTCTAAATAGAATAGAACAGTATTGCACTCAGCCCTCGATAAATTTATTTGCCAAAAACGGTAGAAAATTGTTTAAAATGTGAGTTTTTAATTATGTTATATTATCTCTGTATTTTGATATATCGTACAGGGTGTCCGAAAAGAAAGGTAACACTTTTAAAAACTCATAACTTTGCTGAATATAGGGCTATTTTCATAAATTTTAGATCATATTATAGAAATTACATGTAAGTTTTTCATGCTTGGTAACATGGCGCGACAAATTGAACGACGCCCAGACATCATGACGTCATCCAACAAAGTCGTTATTTTCAAGATGGCGCGATTGACGTCAGATCAGCGCATTTTTGTTGTCAAAAATTATTATAAAACCAAATGTGTAACAGACGTTCAGCGGAAGTTTAATCATCAATTCAAGAATACAAAATTAAGCAGGAAACATATCTACAAAATCGAACAGAAATTTGAGCGACTTGGGACTGTGGCAGATGCTCCAAGAACGGGTCGGCCGATGTGTAGTAGGAGCGATGAAAATTTGAGTACACTGCGGGTAATGCTGATGAAAAGTCCAGAAAAATCGGTAAGACGCTCTTCCTCAGAGACTGGAATTCCTAGAACTTGTATTCATGATATATTAAAGAAGGATCTTAAACTGTTTCCGTATAAAATTCAGATAATGCAGAAATTGAATATTTCAAAGACTTGACTTTTGTCGTTGGGCAGCTGACGTCGCCGACACTTACGCTGATGCTTTTAAAGATGTATGGTTTACAGACGAGTCGCATTTTCTGCTCTCTGGCCATGTTTGTAAACAAAATATGCGATTCTGGGCAGACGAGCAACCTCACTGTTTCACAGAGAGGCCATTGCACAGTGAGAAATTAACAATTTGATGTGCCATGAGTTCACACGGAGTAATTGGTCCATATGTGTTCAAGGAGACAGTGAATTCTCAACGGTATCTCTCGCTTTTAAAAAACAAATTTGTTCCAGCGCTTCGTAAAAAAAGGAAAACATGCAAAATGTCTGGTTCATGCAGGATGGTGCAACGGCCCATACATCTAATACAGTATTAGTGTATCTTCATGAAATATTTGGTGATAAGGTGATTTCTCGACGATACCCCGAAGTGAATAATTGTGGACAATCATGGCCCGCGCACAGTCCTGATTTAAACCCGTGTGATTACTTTCTCTGGGGCTTCCTTAAGTCGGTTGTGTACAGACCAAAGCCGGTGGGCACAGACATGCTGTTGAAAAATATTAAACGGGAAGTGAAGAAGATCAGTGTAGAAATGTGTGGAAATGTAATCAAGAATTTATAGTGCGAGTTAGACAGGGAAACCTGAGCAAAGGACGTCATCTAGAGAACGTCATTAATTATTGAAAAGACACAAAAGGTATTTTGTACTAAATTAAATGTAAAAATAAACAACAAGATATATCTCCATAATTTCTTTACTAAATACAACTTACACGTTTGCTTTACATATGTGCAATTTTTCGTGCAAATTGTCCAGCAATGAATAAATATGCTTGAGGTGTAAAAGTGTTACCTTTCGTTTCGGACACCCTGTATCAACGTAACTTGATTCTCACTCCCAGCTGATAGGGACAGAGTGAACTATATTTCTCTGAAAGCTATAATTTGCGTTGTTTGCTTTTTTTTAAATCTAAGTTATCTTGCTGAATATTATATTTTTTCATAATGAGGATTCATGTGGAAGTTTAATTATTTTAATAATTTGTGTATGAATTTGTTTACTTTTGACAAAGCCGAGAAACTGCCTTTATATTAATTTATATTTATAAAAAACACGTATTTTCTATCTTCCGAAATAATCGTAGAAAAATTTGCCAGAAAACAGTTAATTTCGCGCAAAAAAAAAACAACAACAACAGCACAAAATGATCTTTTAATCACTATTTTGTAGTTGTTGTTGTTATTTATAATTTGATCGTAAAACCACATATGAGGTTTCATGTTTGCATTCACTCTTTACTCTATTCCAACAGAACGTTGTGTATGCTGCATTTGGAAAAAAACTGTTCGCATTTCACTATTCAGAAAATTGTAGAATTCTCTGTTACATTTTACTTGTCTGTGGTTACGTGGGCAGTAATAAGCCTTTCCATTTCTGCCCATAAATAGGCTCAATCAAACTGACCCTGTAATACTTCCATATTTGTCGTGTTCGGAGGATTTCAAAGTTCCCATTTCATCTAATTATAAATCTCTAACACATTGTCAATACAAAATTGTATCTTGATGTTAAAAAACGAACACAACAAACCCAACATCCTAAAGTCTCTTTCGTGTGATGATGACATAAAGTTAACAGAGAGAACAAAAGACATTAAGCAGGAATAATATAACATATTGCGGACTTGATTTCATTGAGCATGTTACAAAACAGTGAAATATTCATAAAAGGAATCGCCATTCTCACACAATACAGTATCCCAACTCAGCAAATAAGAAGAAAGGAAGAGAGATAATGTTTGTTATAAGTATGACAATTCAAATAAGACGCCACAAACATATAATGGACAACATGGAAATGCTTGTATCTGTATTCGCAACAGTTTGTCTGGTCAATCTGTGGTTGGACCGGGAAGAAATTAGGACACAAACTATTCATGCAAAATCTCACGGGGAATGTATAATCTTTAAAGGATATAAAACGTGCCCATTGATTTCTGTAGTGGAAATGTGATTTTGTGGCATTTTCATGTTTTTTTCGATAATTTAAGTAGGAATTTCTGGAATTTCCGCTATAGATCAATAAACATTAAATATAATTTAATCAGGTTTTGTATGTTATCTCTTGTTACATTGTTCTATCACTTAAAAAATAAGAGTTGTATAGATAAATTAATGAAATATGCATATCATGAATGGCCACATCCAGCATACACAACCTCCCCACACAGCCAAAAAGTAGAGAGGAAAAGAGAGCATGGTATTACAAAAATCAGTTTCAAAATTTAACCCCCAAAATTGGGCATTTTCTTGGTTTTTTCGATAATTTTAGTAGGAAATTCTGGAATTTCGCTATAGATCAATACACAATAAAGATAATTTATACAGGTTTTGTATGTAATCTCTTGTTACATTGTTATATCACTTAAAAAAGAATTGTATAGATACCATTGTTAACCTCAAACATTTGGCATTTTCATGTGTTTTTGATAATTTAAGTAGTAATTTCTGGAATTTCGCTATAGATCAATAAACAATAAAGATAATTTAATCATTGTTGTATGGTATCTCTTGTTGCATTGTTCTTACATTTTAAAAAATAAGAGTTGTATAGATACAACAGTAAACCCCCAAAAATTGGACATTTTCATGTTTTTCGATAACTTAAGTAGAAATTTCTGGAATTTCGCTATAGATCAATATACAATAAAAATAATTTTATCGTTTTTTGTATGGTATCTCTTGTTACATTGTTCTGTCATTTTAAAAAATAAGGGTTGTATAGATACCATATTTAACCACCAAAATTGGGCATTTTCTTGTTTTATTTTGAGAATTTAAGTAGGAATTTCTGGAATTTCGCTATAGATCAATACACAATAAAAATAATTTAATCATTTTTGTAAGGTATCTCTTGTTTAATTATTTCATCATTTAAAAAATATGGTTATATAGATACCATAGCATAACCACCGAAAATGGGTATTTTCTTTTTTTTAGATAATTTTAAAGCAGGATTTTTGGAATTTCACTTGAAATCAATAAACAATAACGATAATTTGAATATTTTGGTAAGGTGTGTTCTTTTATATTTTTCTACCATTTAAAATGATGTTTGTTTAGATTAATTAGAAAAAAATACTTACAATTGGGGTAGTTTTGCTTTTCTTGATGTTTTAAGTAGGAATTTCTGGAATTTTGCTCTCAATCAATTCACAATAAAGATAATGTGATAATTTTTTTCTATGAAATCTCATTTTATAATGCTTTATCATAAAACAATGTAAAAGTTGTATGACTTCTAACAGTAAAACCCCAAAGTGGGTGTTTTCATGATTTTTCAATATATTAAGTTGGATTTCTGGAATTTCGCTATAAATCAATACTGTTACAGGATAATGGAAATTTAATCATTGTCTATGGTATATCATTTTATATTGTTCTTTCATTAAAAATAATGATTGTATAGATACCATAGTAAAACTCTCAAACTTGGGTATTTTATAAAGACTTGATGTAGAAATTTAACTAAAATCAATACACAATACACAATACAGAAAATTAGATCATGTTTTGTATTGTTCCATCATTTAAAAATAATAATGGTTTTATTGATTCCATGGTGAAACCCCTAAAATTGGGTATTCTCGTTTGTTTTTAAATATTTTATGTAAAAATTTCTGGAATTTTATTATTTCAATCAATATACGATTATGATAATTTTATCAGTCTGTGTTCTTTTATCAGTATGTGTTCTTTTTTTTTCTGTTGTTAAAAAAGTAATGTTTGTATAGATAATAAGTATCACTGTATATGATAAAATGTGATCATTTTTATACAGTGTCTTATTTTACATTATTCTAAAATATGCAAACATAACGTTATTGATCTCTAGTTACCAAGATTGTAAATCCCCCCACAACAGGAATTTTCATCTTGTTGTCTTTTTTTTCAATAATTTGAAAAGGAATTTTTGGATCATGTAGTAGTATTCGAATCACGCAGCCTCAGTATCATATTTTGAGTTATGACGCATTCAAATGCAACTTTAACTTTTATGTTGTCTTAAACTGGGAAAGTAGTCCTATGCTGATGTTCTGGTCTCTAATCTACATGAAATACATGAAATGCACTTAATACTTTGAATATATTTCCTGCATGAACAAAGCAATATGTGATAATAAGAATGATAACTTGTATTTCACTTTTTAGTCATGCCCCTTTCAAATGCAACTTTAACATGAAATCTTGCCTATAACCTTGAGTTCGTTTCCTGTCTACTTTATATTATATTTGGATTATAATTATCATCTGCATGAACAAAGCCTTAGGTGTCAACAAGAATGATAACTCCTGTTTTACTATTTCTTGAGTTATGGCCCTTTAAATGCAATTAAAGTCGACACATGTGTTCTGAAGAACACTAAATTTTAGTTTTAATAAATTTAACTGGGCTACTAGAATTGACTAGTATTGAATCTTTCTAGTTCAATAAATAATGTTGATATTTTTTTAAAAATTAAGTTATATTCACCATTATATTTTTACATCCTGTTAAATATAATTAAATGTTTAAATTATATAAATTTTAAGATAATTTCTTAGTTCAAAAATTTTTTGAATACTCTTCGTCACATGCAACACTAATGACTTTAAAATTTGTAAATTTACTTATTTAAGAACATTTAAAAAGGTATTTTATACAAATTTAGAACTTATTTTGATCTAATATGCAACTGACAGCTTGCAAGATACACTGTACAAAATATATATTGCAATATTGAATGTAGCAATGGCAAATAAGATTTATAATACTTTTATATGCAATATATGTAAAGTTATTAATAAAGACAACTTAATAACATAAATGTTCATGAATATTGAACCAAAAACAAAGGTTTCATATAAAACAATTGCATATTCTACTCGATGGTTTCTATTCTAATAGATGGAATGGTATTATTGAAGGTCATATTTTGACACTGCCCCCCGTTTGACTTTTAATTGTTTTCATCTCATTTTCATTTGAGGAAGTATCTTAAGATGTATTTTCCTCTATGGTTAAACAAGACAAAAAAAAAATATTGCAACACTGGATTGATTGAGCCTGTTCATGGGCAGCAATAGAAAATGGAAATACATATTACTGCCCACCCACACCCTCTAGTCAAGGGTGGAGTGTATCTAAAAAAATACACAAGTGAATAGTACCAAATTTGTTCCATTCCAAAGTTCAACAATTCCATAATCAGCTACATATGGTACCTACAAAAAAAAATGAGAAAACAATGAGCGGAACTAAGCAGAATAGAATGTCGATTTTCAAACCACGTAATTGATTAACAGCACGGCTTGAAGGTATGGGCAGACTTTATGCAGCTCCCACACTACTGTGTATAACTATTATGTCTCAAACCCAGATCAAGGTCTAGCACATCTCCAGTGTAAGTTAGCACTGGAATTCAACTTTATATTATATGTTGTATGAAATAAAAACATTACCAGAACACGTTAATCAACTTTAACTTTGTGAGATTTGTTAAAAACTTGGTTTCCATGGTTACAGTAACAATTATGCCTAAATAAATGAATCTTAGTTAACTGCAATTAGCATCATTTGCAAATTATTTTAACATACTACATAATACAATAGTTATATTCATAAGTTTATAGAAGTTTTTTCAATAGGTAACACATTAAAATATAATAGCACTAGGTGGGTGGGGTAATTATACATACAAAATGCATGTCAGATATAGAACAATTCAAGTTGTGTGTAAATTTAAGCTTTCATAATATTAGAATCACTAATTGGTATAAGTTAATAGATATTAACATCAACAATTATAATAATACATGTGTTTAATAAAATACTTACAGACTTTTTGTATAAAATTAATTAAATGTATTTAAAACCCCGACCTTGACATTCATAATGGTCAAGGTTACCCACCAAACAGGTCAAGTAAATGAAATTATGATAATGTCATGACTGTTCGTTTAATCCATCAAAACATAAAGCATACAAATATATCAAAACATAATTTAAATCTAGTTTACATAAAACAACTATGCAAAAATGAACAAAGAACAAAAAATAGGGTGAGTGACCTTGACCTTGAAAAAAGACATTTTCCACCGATGGACCTTTTGGGAACTTTTTATTTTTGAACACTAGAATAGTTGTAGATGAATATTCTTTAGGTTTCGTTTGTGTCCTATTTTTTTCCAGGTTTGGCCTACTTTTGGGGTAGATTGACTAGACTTTATCTGGAATACCCATTCACAGAAAACATAGCCTGAGTCTGCCAAGAAGCAGAGAGGAAAAGAAAACGCTGATTTTTAAAGTACCACACCGCAGACAGTTACGGAACACAAGAACCTGATGGGTTACTGCCTTGTAACCTTAATTAGCATACCAATTTGCCATCGGGAGTGTTTACCTGGTTCAAGGATGCACAGACCTCACACTTTCACCCAAACGTTTTCCTGATACGTGTATATAAACAAACAAGTAAACGTTTTTTTTTTGTCAAATAACACCAGCTAACCTATCAACTTAAAAACGCACACAAACATAAGTAGCCGAGAAGCCATAACAAGTAAAGTAACTGTATTACCTATTTCCCGGAAGTCTCCATTCTCCGTGCATTGCTTTATTATATTGCTTGATCCGTTTAGAAACGTGCATATTGCAAAAGTAGGAACTAATTTCGTTTTCCAAACGTCTAAATGGTCATTGTTACCTTGGACATGTTGGAAGCATGATACAATATCGGTTACATTGGATATTTCGCACTGTCTTGACTTCTTTTTAGCCGTTTGCTGAAAATATAATTAACGTAGATTAGGAAGTTATTCCCCATTTAAGCTTAACAATTCAGATCAATAAATATTTAAACCGTTTTGGTTATTTTGTCATTGCGGTGGAAAAAAAAATAAATTATATATATTTCTTGAAAATTCCAAAACACGGTAGTTTATATTTTAACTGATAAACGTTTATAATAAGTTCCTTGGTTCAATGAAGATGACAAGAGCTTTATAATTAAGTTATACGGTTTTTAAGAAATAATAAATAGCTTCCGATGATTAATCGCAGGATATAACAGGAGGCAGAGTTCAGATGCGTAAGGATATATCACGAGGGGCGTAGCAATATTTTTTATTGCACTTACAGCGCTACTGTGAATTGCAAATGATATTGCCTCTACCGGGTAGCCTAGCCATGCGATTCCGACAACGCTACCGATAACCGCCGGTACAACCACAATAAAGGACCTGATAAACGTATCATCAGATTGTGGTTGCCCATTTTCTGGACGAATTATGGGTCATGTATTACGTTTATTATTTAACTATTAATAGATCATGTTTAATATGTAGATCTAGTTTGACCCAAGAGAGAAAAGAGGGTTTAACTTACTAAAAAGTTTAGAAAGATGTTGTTTTGGTAAATACGTGTTTTTTGTTACTTATGCATTCAAAGTTATTGTTTTAGAAATGAAATGTATTGTTATGAACGTTTTTATGGGCAGAAACCTTAGTTTTTTTAAGTGAAATGGTTGAGTGATTTGGACGGGGTAGAATACTTTTTTGAACATCTCTTTCAATAACGTAAGTTATGTTTGAAGCTGCGCATGCGCGATTACACCATTTTGTATTGTGCGATTAAGAACTAAATAAACAAATTTATTGCAGGAATCAAAAACTTTGCATTATTAAACTTTATAATTTAAAAGAAGTTGCATATAGATTTTTGTTAAACAAGTTTTATAATTATCATTACGAGGAATGAAACACTAATGAATTCGCATGTCCCCCTAGTATGGAATAAAGTAGGTCATATGACTTGTAAAAAAAACACGAGTGAAGATTGTACTAAGCGACTGCTGACCTTGTTGCGATCTATCAAAAGTTAGTTTGTTTAATATTTGATCGGAATGTATTCCTTCTGGGAAAAACACAGTTGTCCATGTTAGTGACATGATATCTTTCCGTTCAATTGATTCGTTGTGTTAAATTGTTAACTTGGGGAAAGTGTGAAATCGATACCGGATGTTTACACAATTTAAAATAACTCATAAACTCGGTAACTAAATTATGGATTTAAGATGGTATTAAATGATTGATATCAAGTTTGGAAGGATTGATTAGGTGAACATCTTATTGTAAAACAAGATTATATTGAATGAAGCATGGGAATTAAGCATGGCTAATCAAGAATCACCGCTTAAAATACACCCAGATCCAAAATGTTAAACAAGAGTTGTTTTTTACGTTTTTATATGGACAGTGTCGCTGTGCATATAGGAACATATAAGATATCAAGTGCATCTTTGTTGTCTGGTCTACAAACCAACATGAAAAAGGAACCTCTTCTGCGAGTGAAGTCACTGCTAGTTGAAGCTTACCCTAGACCAAGTCCGTATTGTTCAACACATGAAGTGAGACTGGCTCATAATCCAAAGGTAGGAAGAATATTTAGTTGTTGGCTAATTTGGTAAAGAAATGGTCACTTAAATTATTTCACAGAGAAAATTCTATAATTCACTAATTCACTAGAAAACATAAAAAAATTGTGGTCTACATCACATACATTGCTAGTATAAGTTTTTTATGTGTTTAAGGAGTCTGCATCTAATGCCCCCATAAAATAAGAGGCATACTGGTCGCCCGTACATACGTACGTCCCCAAATCTTGTGGCATCAACTCCTCATAAACAATAAGGTGGATTTCTATCAAACATAGATGATCAAGCAGAATGTGTAGATGATCGTAAAAAAGGATTTTTTCCTGTGACCATTTTTACTAGAGTTATAGCTGTTATTAAAAATTGTTATTAAAAATTATGTTGCAGCAATGGGGGCATCAGTGTCCAAGGACATAAAACATTCTTGAATACATCAGTACATGCATTTTGCCCAAGAAGTATTTGTCTTAATAAATTTAATATATTTTGTGTTTTGTGAAAAGATGTGTTTGATTTTTTTGTCGAACAACTTCAACAAGTCACTTTGAAAATCTGTAGTACATGTAACTTTATAGTAACTTTTGTATCATGGTCCCAAACATGTTTCATAATTCATGTATGTGTACTTTTATTCAATCTCACTAAAGTCAGATTTAACAAAATGTTATATCTGATCACGGCCCGTAGATACCGGATATAAGCTTTAGCGGTTTTTGCCCGATTACTATTTTTAGAAATTATCAACACAGGAAGCATGATATACAGCGCTCGCAAAAGATCTGAAGATGTTATTACCTTAGAAATAATTGCAATACTACATAAACACAAAACATTCAGCAAAATATGTCTTCAGCAGGATCTCAACACTTTTTATGGTTTAATATAAAATGTTTACTTTCACTTTTGTAGGCGACAATCTGGTTGGTCCAAAAGGTTTGTGATAAAAGCACGTTTTAGTTACTCGTCGTCAGATCCTGATAGCTTAGCGGTTTTCATGATATGATTTTAATCAGATTGACTTTTATTGACAGTTTTAAGATTTATTTGGTGAGTTTTTGTGTGGCCTGATCTATGGCAAGCTAAATTAATCCGTGGTTATCGACCCATCTATGGTTATTGGTGATAGCGGATGATAATCATAGTTATAATCAAGCCAAGGGGTCATCAGATAGTCAGAAGTCATATACATGTACACATTTATTGTTTTCAGTTAACTTATTATTTACAGAATCACTTCAACACTCTTTAAATTAATTTTCATAATTGAAATAAACATTTGCTTTATATTTAAATTGCAAAAGATAAAATATCTCTGTATTTATTCTTGAAAAATTTTGACCACTTTTTCTCAATTCTTCTGCGTCAAAATGACCCCAAGGTCAGAATTAGGTGGGGTCAAGAGTGGTAAATGCAAATTTGCTTGCATCAAAAAGCAAGAATCTGCATTAATTGAAATCACTGTAACCGCAGTTAACGCCGAGAACAATGGTTTTCGATCAGTAACTATAGTTTACGTCGATATCCATAGTGACTGACAATTTCTACGGTTACCGGCCGATAGCTAGGAGTTTCACCAATAACTATGGTTATTGGATGGTAACCCTATTTATTGTCATTAGCTATGGTTATCGGATCGATATCTATAGTTATTGGTCTCTAACCATATATATCAGATCAATTGTGCAGACGGCGTGCCATAGTGATTTCTGAATCTCTTTAAATGATGCAACATTAAAGAATGCAGGATGTACTCATCATGTAGTGTGTTTTTTTTAATTTTTTATCTAAAAAAAAGATAAAATATGCATATCAGGAATCGCCACATTCAGTAAAAACAGCCTCCCCACACAGTCAAGAAGAAGAGAGGGAGGGAACATGGTTAATAAAATTATCAGTTTCAAAAGAGACACCACTAACAATAAACAAAAATGAGAACCCGAGGGGTTACCGCCTTGGAACGGTCAGTGGCAAATCAAATTGCCACTGGAGGTTTAAACCAGGTTCTAGGGTGCAGCAACCTCACACTTGCCCCAACAGGATCTCATATTACAAAACAAATACAAGTTGTCTTGGTGAAACAACTCCAACCCTCTTATTGGCTCAACAATGTTGCACGAAAAAGAACACAAGCATATAAAACATAAAAATCTAATAGCATTGCAAAGCCAAAGAGCGGGTACTCAATGATCTTACCGAGACCAGAGCTCCTGGAGTAAAATCAGAAAGAACACGATGACAGGGATAATATAAACAAATCGATCTTCTAGGTTCTTTTAAGAAAAGATTTCCCCATAAACCTGCATAAACTCTTTAACCCCTGCCACCGTCGTGCAACCAAAGAGGTAAGCATAATGAACAACTGTAGAAGGGTTAATCACCAGGCATGCAGAGCGCTGTAAAATGTCATGTTGGTAATTTTTTTTTGTAATTTACAGATGGTTTTTACGAATAACCGGGAGAAATTAACATTGCCCTTTATCTTCTTAAGTTTATAAATTAAATCTCCATAAAAACTGGCTGTGAAATACCTTGTTGCAATAGTGATTTTAAACTGCACTTGTATTTATGAATTAAATCTGGGTATCGACGATAAAACTTGCAAATTGTTTTCAGAAATTTGTGATTCCGATAACCTTGTTTTAAAAGTTTTTCTGTAATGCAAAGATTATGTTCATTGAAATCATTAATATCGTTGCAAGCTCTTGAAAAGCGAACAAGCTGTGAAATATAAACCCCGTAAGATGTTGCACGGAGAACATCGCCGTCTAAAAACTGAAAATTTACTATATTAAAATTAAAATCATCTCTTTTATCATAAATTTTAGTAGTGACATAACCATTTTCAATCGACAGATTTAGATCGAGAAAGTTTGCTTGCTTTTCTGAAGTGTTCGTTTTTTTTTAGTTTTAGTTCTTTAGGGTAGATCTTATTAACCAGTAATGGCAAATGGTTATTATCTATATTTAATAAATCATCAAGGTACCTCGAGGTGTTGTTAAAAGCTGTAATAATATCATCTTGATTTTCAGCAGAAAGAGATAACATAAAGTTTCTTTCATAACAGTATAAAAACAGAACAGTGTTTAGATTTCTGTTATGAAAACATTACAAACTCAATCAGATTTTAGATGCATTTCAGTTATTATTTTTAACAGCAGTGAAGTAAGCAAGGTTGTGATTTAAAATGAATTATCACATACCTTCCGGTGTGGAAGTGTAATAACACACGTTATATATTCATCTATTCATCCGCGTTATCAGCGATCAAATCAAAGTTATGAAAATGACTTACTTTTGAAATCTGACCACTTCAGACCATCAATCAACTGCTATAAGGAACTTAAGCATTCCTTATATTGATAATATCCACGGAAAATATATTAACTTTCTGACACTTGTTTACTCTGTAAGATAGCAATAAAAAAGTCCTGGATAAAATTCAACAACAGCAACACATCCCTTTTCATTTCGTTTAAATCGAAAACAACATGACCCAGACGCTAAAATCGTTTTCAGAACATCGTCGGTGTGATCTTACAACATCCTCGAAACAAAATAAAAACACCAGAACCACATTGTCAATCCAAATGATGAGTTTATATTCAGCAAATTTCAATGTTGTCAAATGCCGCTCTGAAAGTTTACACAAATGACGTCATACAGTAGATAAATTTATTTAATAAAACACAACTTCAGAAGCATATAACTGGTAGATTCTTTTAAAATCTAGAGTCTAGCGCAGTTAATTTTATTTTTCTTTATATTTACTTATTTTGGCAAATAGGTAAACGGTATAATATATTCTTTGAGGACTAGCTTATGCATGCATCACCCGATACGACCAAATTACACACGTTTTGATTTTGCTCTACTAGCCGATAGAAAGGGACAATTCATGGACTTTGCTTGTTTTGTTTTCAGGGTATGTGATAAATAGAAGACACCATTTGTGTTCATTTTATACTGAAAACCTCGTTTTATATCGATTTAGATGACTCGTTTAATAATTTCAGTATAAAATCATCACTCATGTTGTATCCTCTATTTATGAATCAATAACTATGGATATTGGATTATTTGGGCAAACAACATGTCAAAGTGAAACAGATACAATGGCAAGACAAAAACCTAGGATTTTGATTTATATCTAGACTTTTGTGCCAAGTGCACATTAGATCCGAAATTCATACTTATTAAATATTGCTCTTAATTCACAGTTAACTCCAAGAACTATGATTTTCGGCATAGGAGCACGGAGTCAAGATCGCGTCCGTTCGACCTTCCGTTGGTTTGATTTATTGAAGTACCCACTAGTCCTTTAAAATCTAGACGAATATCTTAAAAAAATCCCCACTCTTTCAAAAAGTTCCTTCCTTTCGATATCTTAATTACTCATATATCAGTTGTAAAGTTTTAAGAAAAAAAGAGTTTTTCTGTAAATTCATTTAGAATATAAAACAGTATTTATAACTCTAATACATTAAACCGATGGCAGATCGAACGGACGCGATATTGACTCCATGCTCCTATGGTTTTCGGATGGTAACTATAGTTTTCGCTAATATCTATAGTTTTTGGTCCGACATCCATTGAGAATAGCTAATAGTATGGTTATCAGCAGATATTACTGTTGGGATATCGGTTGCAAATCACAATCAATAATTAGTTGGAATTGGTTGCCACTTCCGATGTGATTTCACTGTTTATATCGGTTTATAAATCAAATCTGTGTTACATTAACAAATGGATTCTGATTTGTAGCTTACATATTATCCCTTATTTGTGTGTGTTTGCTGCTATTTTCTACATAAAGGTAGGTGTTCTAATGACAATAATAAAACTGTTCTGCTGGTTTTCTTATTTTATATGCACTGAAAAGGATGGATGAACAATGTTCTAAATAGCACTAAATGCCTAAAAAGCCCTACAAATAATTTCACTCATGAATAGTATAAAATATTTATATTGATCAACATTAATGGTGTAATTACTGAGTTGCGCTCAACCCGGGGCTAGGCGGCGTGGGCAGTAATAAGCATTTCCATTACTGCCCATGAACAGGCTCAATCAAACCGAGCCTGCAGTACTTTCATATTTGTCGTGTTTGGCGGCTTTCAAAGTTCCCTTTTCATCTATTTCAATATCACAGTAGCGTTGTTTGTGCCGTTTGGCGGCTGTAGAAAGTCTCCCCGTACATTCAATCAGTGCTGTTATCAGTTACGTCCTTTGAAGGTCGTTGAGCACGATACTTATGTACTATGTTTATAGTACTTCTAAAATTCCTTTGTTTTAATATTTCGGCCAGTTTATAAATAGGTGGTTTCAATATCCCAGCCAATATTGATTTGGATATTGTCCAATCACCCCCAAGGATATACTTCCTGCTTTTTAAATTTTGCCTTTGGCGTAGTCTGTGATATGCAGGATTTGTATTCTAAGATCCCCTGTCAAAATTCTATTCTGTTTAGTTCCGCCCATTGTTTTCTCGTTTAAGGCAAACCCATTATTTTATCTGGGGACCATACGCCGCTGAACATGGAATGGTATTAATCTGAAAATACCTCATTGAAGGTTCCATGTTCACCGCCATATGCATACCATCGTTTGGGATGGATCGAAATTGTACTATTTAATGGTGTAATTACTGAGTTGCGCTCAACCCGGGGCTAGGCGGCGTGGGCAGTAATAAGCATTTCCATTACTGCCCATGAACAGGCTCAATCAAGACTGCAGTACTTTCATATTTGTCGTGTTCGGCGGCTTTCAAAGTTCCCTTTTCATCTATTTTTATATAAGTATGTCCAATTGTGCAGTATTTTTCAGCCAGAGGTAAAGATCAGTTTAAATCGATTATGAGAGAATGACATTGATAATCGGCACCAGGAGGCTTTTAAACATAGTTATTTGATGTCTTCCGATCATCTTGTACATGATCCCTAGCCGATATCTAGGGTTTTCACCAATAACTATGGTTATCGGCCTGTAACAATAATTAATTTCAATAACTATGGTTATCCGATCAATATCTATAGTAATTGGTTGATAGCCATGGATATGGGTTCAATTGTGCAAACCGCTTGCCCTACTGATCTCTGAGTCTCTTTACATAATGCAACATTTAAGACTGCAGGATGTACATGTGGCTCATCATATAGTGTTTTTATAATGCATTTTTCACCTCACCAGTGTTTAGATTTATGTCATGTTAGGAAAATATTACAAACTCAATCAGATTTGAAATAAGCAAGATTATGATTTAAAATGAATTATGAATCGGACCGATTTCTGTAGTTATTGGTTGATAACTATAGATATTGGATTATTAGGACAGACTGCATTTCAAAGTGAAACAGATACAATGGCAAGACAACCTAAAATATTGATTTATATCTAGAGTTGTGTGCCAAGTGCACATTAGATCTGATATCCATAGTTATTAGTGAAAACCCTAGATAAATATTGCTCGTTATCCACGGTTAACTCCAAGAACTATGGTTTTCAGTCGGTAACTATAGTTTTCGCCTATATTCATAGTTATTGGTCCGACATCAATAGTTATTGACAATAACTATGGTTATCAGCCGATATCTAGGGTTTTCACCAATAACTATGGTTATCGGCCTGTAACAATAGTTATTGTCAATAACTATGGTTATCCGATCAATATCTATAGTAATTGGTTGATAACCATGGATATGGGTTCAATTGTGCAAACCGCTTGCACTACTGATCTCCGAGTCTCCTAACATGATGCAACATGAACGAATGCAGGATGTACATGTGTGCTCTTTTCACCTCACCAGTATTTGATTTCTGTCAATATCACAAACTCAATCAGATTTTAGCTGCATTTTAGTTATTATTATTAACAGCATTGAAATAAGCAAGATTATGAAATAAAATGAATTGATAAGCAGCTGATAACGTCCAGGCGTTCCATTTTTCACATTACCTCCCTTTGAAAATGCAAAATTGATACACAGGTTAATTGTGTTGCTATTATTTGCTATGAGTACCAACTGCATTGTGGTTTGTGATCGAGATGAGATACTTGGAGCGTGTTCAATAAATAAAAATGCATTATTTGGAGGTAATTCAGCATTTATTATTTTTATTATTAAATATTTTTCTGGAAATTTGCAAAATATAGTGTATTGGATATTTTACATAAATATATGAAATTTTCTGTGAATAAAGAACTATTTTTAAGTTTATTTAACAGAATGAAACACACTTTCATGTTTTTGTCAAATCATGAGCTATTCAGTAAGAAATTCCAGAAAATAAGTCATACAAAGATAACCCTATCATGTAAAAATGGTTCCAAAGTTAAGTTCACCTGAACTAGAGAAAGTCTAAATGTCTTCAAGACATAATCACGCCGGGGAACTCTGATATGGAACTCGTCTTGCGCTCCCGATAAAATCGTATTAGCCGCTTCCGGGGTTCCATATCAGACGGAAAATTGACACCGAAAAAGATAGGTGGTCCTAAATTTCCATCGATCACATAAATTAGGGACCATTTCCCGGAAAAACTCGAATGCTATTCGACCCTCCTTTGAATCACGAACAAAATGATAAATGTCTCTTTTTGATCAGTTCAAAATCGACTGAAAAAAACGATGTTGAAAGCAAAGGATTGATCATAACTGTAGGCCGATCTTCGAACATTTTATGAAATATTACGTTGTTTACTTCTTTGTAAGGAAATAGTATCGTGTGTATGCGTATAAGATGATATCTCCCATCAGTTGAAATTTCAGTGGTCAGAAAATGTACAGCTTCTGAATTATTCGTTAAAATATTTTTGAGTTCCATATCAGGCTGACGAGTTCCATATCAGACCAAGGAGTTTCGCACTAAAATGCTTTTAAGCATGTATAATTATATATGAACGGATGTTTTACCTTTAATTACATCAATTTTTGCGGTAAAATGATTTTCAAAACTAAATTTGTCATTGCTCATTGAGTTTCTTTTCCATTATTCAGGGGATGGATCGCTTGGGTCAGGGCATACTAACGTCGGATGGAGTTGAGAAACCAAGGACCGTTTCTTCGATACGCCAATCAGAAAAAGCAAAAGAAGAAAATATTTAAGTTTCAAGTCTGGTATCAATGAACCACGGCGGGGTGAAATGCCCGTTCGAGCACATTATACACAATCAACGAAACCAAAGTCCTAATGGCGAAACAATGTGAACTTCACTTTTACAACTGATTTATGGTCTGCCTTAAAATGTGCGACTTCCAAACGAATGCATCAGGTGTATTACCAGTGACAGACTTAAAAATACGTTCACGTTCAAGAAAATCAATCACTTTTTGCGTGAACAATGACTTTAAATGTTATCAAAATATGCGATATTATTAGTTTGTATAAGTACATCTGTAACCTGGATTACATGCCATTTATTTTAGAAATTTAGTTTTATAGTAATGCATCTCAGAAAGAAGATTTAATTTATTAAAGCAAAACAGATGAAGATTGTGATATTTTAAGATTACAGCACTGTATTAAATAAAAAAAAAATAAAAGTCATGCATTAGTTACTTGTATGTGAATGTCAAAAACCGCACATTTTATATTCATTTTTTTTAAAGGAATTTTTACACTTTTCTTTAATCCATGTAAGGAAAGTGAATAACATTCACAGATCTACTGAAACACTTTTATTTCAAAACATTTCGGCCATCGGCCTTCTTCAGTTGATATAGCAAGTTCGATATCAATTGAAGAAGGCCGATGACCACATGTTTTGAAATAAATGAGTTTAAAAGGATTTTTTTAGTAAAACACAAAGAAAATATGTATTTTATCTTTAATTTTAAACGATTTTAAATAACTCATTAACAGTTTGAGAATATTGGGTAGTTCACGTGGTGTCGTTTGAATGTTTTGTTCTGCAATATTGAAAGGTTTTTTCATTCATTTTGTCATCACAGGTGTGCATTTGGGCTTTGTAATTCCCTCTAACAATGACTAGTTTGATGCGTTTATTGCAAGCAAATTTTGTTCCCGGCAATATGATGTCTAAGAGTCCGCTTGTACTCAAATAGTCCACTGCATATGTCACATTTAAATCCTAGAATTCCAACATGAATGCCACTGGTGACAGACCAGATTCTTGTAATAATGTTTGATACAGTATCCCATTCAGTGCGCTCCATGTCTGTACCATCATTAACTGAAATAGATTAAAACACATCAAAGTTAAGTCATCACAAAAATTCAACAAACTAGCATGCATGTAAATATTTCTACATGACAAATTCTGATACGGAACTCAGCTCCTAATAAATAACTAAGCAGTCATAAATTTGCGGCCTTCACAATAAAAGCAGATTTAACTTATGATTCGAGTTAACACATGTGTACAAGTAACTGTCACTTGACTATGAGATAAACACCGTTTTATTTCAAAAACATTTCAAGAGCGGCCTAAAGTTATGATCAATCCTTCGCATTCAACATCTTTTTACAGTCGATTTTGAACTGATCAAAAAGAGACAAATATCGTTTTGTTCGTGATTCAAAGGAGGGTCGAATAGCATTCGAGTTTTTCCGAATATGGGCCTTAATTTACATAACTTATAAAAGTTCAGGATCACCTACCTTTTTCAGTGACAATATTCCGTCTGATATGGAACCCCAGAAGCGGCTGATATGATTTTATCGGGAGCGCAAGACGAGTTCCATATCAGAGTTCCCCCGGCGTGATAATATCGCTTTCATTAATTCTGTGGTAAATCAAATTGATATTGTTGTTTTCAAATTATATATTTTGTAAACACTTTTATCACATACCTTCCGGTGTGGGAGTGTAATAACACCCTTTATATATTTTCGATATATAACTAGTTATATTCGATATATAACTA
>JAZAYU010001243.1:45000-69454 GCA_038501625.1 Corbicula japonica | reverse complement strand
TGTTTTTAATTCTTATTGATATAAAGACTATTGACGATTTTGTTCCAGTCATTGTAGATAAAGTTTCAGAGGGTGTTGAAATTCTTTCATGGGTCGATGTGTTAATTGATGGTGTTTTCCCTCTATTATTTATAATTTTTGGAAATATTGTCATCCTTTCTCAAATGTTTAGGAAAACTGCTTTAACCAGATATGGAATAAACACGAGACAACGAAATCTCTCCGTTACAGCTTCTGTCATCGCCGCCAATGTAACGTTTGTGATTACAATGGTACCACTGCGCATGCTCCCATTGTTTAAATCGCATCTTTCGCACCATATGTATTTCGTTCTTGAGGACGTGTTTATATTTCTTATGCAATCTAACTCGGCGCTTAATTTCTACGTTTACATTTTAAGCGGTAATAAATTTAGAAAAGATGTAAAATCACTGTTAAAGAATATATTTTCAGGGAAATCATGTTCACCTCAGTCCGTATCAAGCGCCCTGACTTAATAGTTCTGAAAAATACATCATCAACAACGATATAAACATACAATGTTAGAACAGGATTAACTCAAACATGTTTATACGTATTCATAAAAACAGTGTGGGGAATCACGTGACCAGAAATGGTACGAAACACGGAATCCAATATGGCCGCATTGTGATTTTTTCACCGTTTTTCAAAGGTTAGTAAAAACTACAGTACATATTTCACTCGTATTATAGCGCAGTCTATGGGTATTTTAATGCTCTTTCCAGCGATGTATATGCCTTGTCTACACTCCTTCTAGTCTTTGAGTTACCTTCGAGGTTTTTGCCGAACCAGAGACAATATTCTGGAAAAACGCAATGGTACGATACACGTAATCACTCTTTGAACCCAAAAATCTATGTATATTGCAGGTTTTCATATTTGTTTTAATCTGCAACTGCTAGGTATGTATCATATAGTAACCATACACAGTGATTGTTTATGAATTTTTAGCGAATTCCTACAAAAACTTGCCAAATATTGAAACGGTACGCAAACACGTACAATGATACGCAACACGTACTAACTGTTGGTAGTCTGACGTGCATATCCTATCGACGGCGATTAACTTCAAGTGTGGGTTGTGTTAAGTGTATTGAACTATTTCAAACGTAGTTTTCAGTTCTCAAGATTGTCCGGACGCGTTGCAATCATTTATTAATAAGGTAACACGCTAAAATTCTGTATATAATTTCAGAATGGCGCTGAGTAAAGTTTGTGGGAAAAACTTCTCCAGCCGGCCGGGACTATCAGACCATGAGCGACGTCATAACGGGAAGGCCCCTTACAAATGTTGTGGGCATAATTTTTATCAATTTCTCGTTCATTTCAATCAGTTATAATATGTTATGTAAATTGCACGGGATGGTCTTAATTATGTTGTTTGCATCCCGTTTATAATTCGTTTTGATTAACGGACCCGTTTATAATTCGTTTTGATTAAAGGAACATCTGCAACGAAACAATTTAACATTCCCTTTTTATTTTAAATGACATTTTTATTACACTGTAAGATAAAGGTCTACATGTATACTAGTCTCAATAATTCGACTGCAAGCACAGACTCATTATCATACTGACTTTTTACAGACGTCTGTCCTTTACGTCTCAAGCAGTTACGATCATAACAGTGGTGGAAATCGTCCCGATTTAAATTCTATTATTTATCGATAAACGTGACGTCGTGAGTCAGGAAATTTGTTGACATGGGTGGAGGTTTAAAAGAGTTTTGCATAAAAAAACGTCTCTTTAAATTATTGCATTGTAAAACGTGACAGTTCTTTCAATAGTTCCGCCAGCGGAACAATTCAAACTGTATTCTTTTAGAATTGTTTTGTTGGCAAAACAAATGCTTTGTGCTGTTTCTATCTTTTAAATTTCACATTGTAAAATCAAGCAACCCTATCTATTGTTCCGCCAGCGGAACAATTCAAAAGTACAGTTATTTTAAATGTTAAAAATTTATGTTATGTCGGCAGAACAAATGTTTGGTGTTGTTCCTGTGTTTATATTGTCACATTGTAAATTCTTACAACCCTATCAATAGTTTCCGCCAGCGGAACAATTTTTTGTGCCGTTTCAATCTTAAAATTGTCTCATTGTAAAATCTTACAACCCTATTACTAGTTCCGCAAGCGGAACAATTCAAACTGTACACTTCATCAGAAATGTTATGTCTGGTGAACAAATATTTAGGGCTGTTTCTATCTTTAAATTGTCACTTTGTTTAATAACACAACTCTATCAATAGTTCAGCCAGTGGAACAGTTTAAACTTGACACTTTGGCAGAAATGTTTTGTCCGGTGAACAAATCTTTAGTACTGTTTTTTTTCTTTAAATTGTAGCTTTGTTAAATAAAACAGTCCTATCAATAGTTCCGCCAGCGGAACATTTCACACTGTACACTTTGTCAGAAATGTTATGCCGGCATAACAATTGGTTAAGGCTGTTTGTATCTCTAAATAGTTGCCTTGTATAACCAAACAGCCCTATCAATAGTTCCGCCAGCGGAACATTTCACACTGTACACTTTGTCAGAAATGTTATGCCGGCATAACAATTGGTTAAGACTGTTTGTATCTCTTAATAGTTGCCTTGTATAACCAAACAGCCCTATCAATAGTTCCGCCAGCGGAACATTTCACACTGTACACTTTGTAAGAAATGTTATGCCGGCATAACAATTGGTTAAGGCTGTTTGTATCTCTAAATATTTGCCTTGTATAACCAAACAGCCCTATCAATAGTTCCGACAGCGGAACATTTCACACTGTACACTTTGTTAGAAATGTTATGCCGGCATAACAATTGGTTAAGGTGTTTGTATCTCTAAATAGTTGCCTTGTATAACCAAACAGCCCTATTGATAGTTCCGCCAGCGGAACATTTCACACTGTACACTTTGTCAGAAATGTTATGCTGGCATAACAATTGGTTAAGGTTGTTTGTATCTCTAAATAGTTGCTTTGTAAAACCAAACAGCCATATCGATAGTTCCGCCAGCGGAACATTTCACACTGTACACTTTGTGAGCAATGTAATGCTGGCATAACAATTGGATAAGGCTGTTTGTATCTCTAAATAGTTGCTTTGTTAAACCAAACAGCCCTATCGATAGTTCCGCCAGCGGAACATTTCACACTGTACACTTTGTCAGCAATGTAATGCTGGCATAACAATTGGTTAAGGCAGTTTGTATCTCTAAATAGTTGCTTTGTATAACCAAACAGCCCTATCAATAGTTCCGACAGCGGAACATTTCTTTTGGATTTTGTTCTATTTATTTATAAGATTCTACACTGTTTCATGAAATATTATGCATTAAATGCATCTTTTTACTGTCACCATGTGTTTGTTTTTGCATTTAATAGTGTTTAAATTGAAAAAAAAGCAGTCACTTTTACCATAAAAAACACTAGAAACAGGCCTAAAAAAGGGAATGACTGGACATTCCCTTTTGGAATAAGATGATGTTGAAACCGTTATTTATAAAGGATTACATATATTGATTCTACTTGAATGTGGCTTTTCAGGTATGTAAATTGTTTAAAGACACATATGGTTTAAGATGCTTTATTCAGCTGCCAAAGTTGCGATCAAATTCCGATCGGCGGCATATAGAAATAGAAGGAAAATTTTCCGCATTGATTTGAATAGTACATGTAACAATTTTGACTTTATGTACGGGGAGACTTTTAACGGCCTCCAGACTGAACAAGTAGCGTTACCGGGCATTCCAAATGATATAACCCTTACCAGGGAGCGAACCGTCTACAGATCATAATGCCTTCTAGCGTTACTGTTACAAAATTAAGTGATTTTGACACTGAAATCAACCAATAAACACATGAATTAAAAAACAATTATCTTTGTCAAACATGTGTTTATTACAAGAAGCCCTTTAAAATAAATTAAAGTAATTTGTTTCCTTTTGAGGCACTATTTTAGTGAGAAAACTTAAATCAATACTTATTTCATAGAAAAACAAGCTTAATTGCTGATTTGGTAAGTGAAATATGCACATCCTGAAAACACAGCCTCCCCCAACAAGTAGAGAGGAAAAAGAGCTTGGGTTATAAAATGAAAATATAAAGATCATAAAACTTAGAAAAGAGACCTGTCTGAAGTTTTTAGTATCTGACTGGTTTATATGTAGGCTAGTCTCCAAATAGATCAATCAAAAGCTTCAGTTTTTGAGACTCCAATAAACTAGCCAATACTTGTGCGTACACATCTGTAACATTTCTTGAGTAGATGAAATCTTTAAGGATGCTAGAAAAAATGTTGTTGTTTTTTTCTTTAAGAACTGTTATAAAATATGAGGTCCTGCCTGTTGCTTGAAAACTGTAGACATTTCAGATATACTCTATAAAGAAAACAGGAATTTAAACCTCCAGAGTACTGGCCTTAATATTCTCAAGACAACATAGTTGAGTTCAACAGGTCATTGACAAGCACTGACCAAAAATAGTCGATGATCTCTGGATGAACTCCCGATTTATGCATCTCAATACATCTTAAGTATGAATATTGGAATTCTAACACTTATATTGAATCGAAGTCGGGATCAGCAATCCTGTGCGCGCCGCAATATTTTAACATGGGTTCTGTGCGAACGCATGTGGATTTAAAACTGTATGATATAATTAAAGATGCACTAAAAGCTGCAATAAAATACAAGTATTTATTGAATTAAAATATATGCAATTAGTCATGTAAGTAATTTCAATTCTTAAGATGAGCCACATAAGAGATTTAGCCTCGTCTAATGCCTTTTGTTAGTTTTTTTCTAGTCTATGCTTCGTCAGGGAACTAACCTTGTCTAAAACCTCGTTTAAGTAAGAAAGTCCTCTATGCCTCGTCAGAAATGGCTTGAGAATTTGAACTGTTCGGACAAGAAATGACTTTAATGTAGACGACTTGCGTGTTAGCCAGCAAGTGACGAAGTTTGCCTATCCCGCGGTTAGGCACTGGCTTACTGACACAGGGCTTTTTCAGGGGGTTTTGGGAAAAAGGCCCCTGCCCGAATTGGGAATTTTTGACGCGGTAAATAGTCAAATTTGGGAAAAAAAGTATCGACAAATCAAACCGAATTGGGAAATTTCAACAGTTATTTATTGCATTATAGCTTGATTTGCCTTGCTTTATTGTCCCTGGAAGTGTTACAAATCTCTTCCAGAGTTTGTTCTTACACCTATACATATGTATCACTTGTATAGTTTATGTAGAATGGCCATCATCTGATCCTCAGAAACTTGGCAAGTGTCAACTAATTGGGAAAGAACTTTCAGGGACATTAAAATTTGAAACATTGGTTGTTTTGTTCCACAGAGAGTTTAGTTTTGGAGTACCCTTGGCATCTTTTTTTCGCGGCGTTTTTGCATAGTTATTACTATTATACGACATTTTGAAATTTTCGTCACTAGTTTTCGCGGGTCAGTATAAAAGCCAGTACTGCACATACAATTTTTGATTCATCTTTTCTGTTTTGTACTCAGTCAAATGATTGTCGCGAAAAAACATTTGTTCACGAAAAAAAAATAATTTCTGTTAATATTAAAACCATAAATTGACCATATTATAAGTTATCCGGAATCATGGGTGCCGCGATCCATCTTCAACTTGCGGTACGGTAAATACCGGTTTTTACACCAGTACATACATTTTTCACGGAAAGCAGGATTCACAGATCACCGATCAAACGTAAAGATCAGTGTACACTTAATAAAAGCTGCTTCCTGGTTGGAAAAAAAAAGTTAGGGGAAACCCGTAAGACTCTATAGAAACATTAGCTGATTGGCCAATATAGCTAAGGAAAAAATAAAACTCCTTCTAAAAAATAGAAAGTGTGTATTTCTGCAGCTGTTGGAACCAAAAATCATTATTCAAAACATTTTGGATAAGAAAAAAAATACTTTTAAAATAATGCCTATAAACAGGTTAGCCACAAGTAAATTTAGTCAATAGGCAAGGGTGGTAGTCTTCAAAGTGAAATTTGAGGTAGAAACCTACGGTCATGGTGGTATTTCATCTATGTTTTTTTGTAGATTTATATTCAAACTTCATCAGAAGACCATGCCTGATATTGTCTACGAATAAATAAATCAAGGAGACTCCCAAGACTCTATATAGAACATAAAGGGAAACGCAAAAGTGTACGCTGACCTAAACAAAAGTCTCGATTTCATAGTTTCTCGTTTATTAATTTTTAAAATAAAAGGCATTTCGGTTCAAAAGGGGAATAAATTTCCGACATTGGGAATTTTTTTCTTGAAATTGGCAGAAATAGTCGCTATTTTGCATTGGGAACGGGGCCGAATATCGGCCCCGCGAGACATGCTGAAAAAGCCCTGCTGACATCATTGCGTAGATAAGCCGGACTGTTATGGTCGTTACAAACCACATTCTTAGTTGCAGTCTCTAAACGGGCACAGGTAAGTTAAATAAACCAATCAACAACGAATATTAATACATATGGCGCGAAAATTATTGTTGGGGAATACACCAAACATGCCATATAGTAATAAATCAGCCTCTGTGCAGTATGGCGGTCGTAAAAAGTCTCCCCGTACATTTGGTCAGTACTGTTATCAGTAAATAATCGTTGTCCGCGGTTGGTGTTGTCCCGGTATGTTCAATAGATGACATTGCCATAGCTAAGCACTGTCGCCGTACGAATTTGCTCCACATTAGTATCATTCTCTATATCATGCATGCTATTAATTTCGTTTTAAATAAAAATAAGATCTTAAATATTAAATTTTGACAAGCAGACATGACGTCAATCATGAATGTCGAATAATTTGCAATACTCCTTGACATTTTTTAACCAACTGAATGAAGTCGTTGTCTTGACTATAGAAAAACCATTCGCTTCTGCTCATCGGTCGACTGTTTTGCTTTCCATCTTCAACAGACACGACGCATATTTAGGTGATCATGAATTATTATGAAAACAGATCCATAATCACAATCGGTCCTGACAACGAATGCTCTAGTAGAATCCTATATCTGTTCCATTTATAGAAAACAGTTCCATAATCACAATCGGTCCTGACAACGAATGCTCTAGTAGAATCCTATATCTGTTCCATTTACAGAAAACAGTTCCATAATCACAATCGGTCCTGACAACGAATGCTCTAGTAGAATCCTATATCTGTTCCATTTATAAAAAACAGTTCCACAATCACAATCGGTCCTGACAACGAATGCTCTAGTAGAATTCTATATCTGTTCCATTTATAGAAAACAGTTCCATAATCACAATCGGTCCTGTCAACGAATACTCTAGTAGAATCCTATATCTGTTCCATTTATAGAAAACAATTCCATAATCACAATCGGTCCTGTCAACGAATACTCTAGTAGAATCCTATATCTGTTCCATTTATGAAAACAGTTCCATAATCACAATCGGTCCTGTCAACGAATACTCTAGTTAAATCCTATGTCTGTTTCATTTATAAATAAGGAAATGAGAGCACTTTTCCTCGAAATTTTAAATCATCCCTCGTAAACTGTTGTAACTGGCATTAGACATGTTAGAATAAACAATATTGTTTCTGTTAATACATGTAGAAATAAGTATGTCAAACTACATCATCGCAACGGACAGGCTAGTTGACTGTTGACTCTAGTCTTCTTTTTATTTATACAGGTCAAAGGTCTATTTGGAGGTTAAATTGGCGGACAGGCATTCGTGCTCATGATAGATTCGTGAACACCTGACCTGAAAGTGAGCATCAAAAAAAGACAACGTGAACAGCATTTGAATTAATTTTCAGCTACAAAAGCTGACTACATTATTTCTTAACCATACCATAAGTGACTTGAGTTGATATGAAGACAAACATGAATTTTTAGTTGAAATTAAGATGAAATGTTTCAATATCGGATTACTTGTTTTTACACGGGGATCATATTGTGGCGACCTTAGTTTACGTGTCTCCAGTGTGGTAGCGTTTATATCTTCAGATGACAGGCCGCGACATAATTTTAGAGCATCTAATTGAGCTCAATTTAGGGATAAGTAAAAACAGATGCACTTTCAAGTTTCAAACGAAATTCAGTTTAATATGGTATTCAGTTATCAGTTATCAGTTCAATTAGATATATAAGACTTCGGTACCAAATTAGCAATCGTATTCAGTTGTCAATACAATTAGATATATAAGAGTTCAACTCTATATCAGCAATAGTATTCAGTTGTCAATACAATTAGATGTGCAAGAATTCAATTCTACATCAGCAATAGAATTCAGTTGTCTGTACAATCAGATATATAAGTATTCAACTCTAGATAATAATAATAGTATTCAATTACTGCATTTAGATTCTAAATCATTAATGCACCTTTATCTAGGTCTATGTTGATATCCAATATCAATACAATATTAATTCCGGGAGCCAAAAACCCTTATGGCCTCTAATATTGCTATTTCTGATCTCCCTTGACTAAGAAAAACTGGGGTGTTTATAGTGGGAACGAATTCTGCCAACAACGGCGGAAACAGCAGAATTCGGCGTAAATTACCTATGACGTCATTCACGTCGGCAGAAAACTGCAGAAGTTTACAAGCGGATTTCCGCCGGTCCGGCAGAAAACCTGGCAGAATTTATTAATAATGAATGGATTGACGGGATATTTGACTAGGAATAAAATAATTAAACATATTTACAACACTTACCTCTGGTATGACATCTTCTTGTTCTTTTAATAACGAGTAAAAATGCTTTAAACTGCTAGCTGTCAAAAGTTTACAATGTGCGTTAGTTTATAAACAAAGAACGTCCACGCATTACCTATGACAAAATTCACAGTTATTGATGACGTAATACGCGACAGTCAGCAGCTGAATCTATGGCGGACATTTTGACTAAACGTGATTAAAAACGTTTACAACAATTATCAAATTACGTGTATTCTATCGATCAAATATGATTATCTTGGATATAAACGTCAAGGTTTGCAACCGATTTAAATATATTTACGAACTATCTAAGAAATTTACGATGTCTTATTCCGTAACTGACTGTAATGTTTACCGAAACAAACTTGAAAAATAACGAAAATGTCGGACACACAAGGAGCATGTGTTACACGAATATATATGCAATGAGCGTGTGCTACAATATTCAAGTTTCAGAATGTGTCAACGTTTAAGTAGAAAGAAAAAACATAATAAAATTTTAACATTTTACGCGAACTATGAATTTTTTTAAAAGAGCAGGTGTAATTTTCAAACAGCACTTAAGCATTTAACAGTAGTTAAACAATTCAATTGCGTTGATTATATCAACAACTGTGTGTGAAAAACATATTTACACATTTAAAACTTGTCACATTTTACAAAAAATATATTGAAAATTTAAAAAAATGCTCCTTCATTTTATAAATAACATGTTGTAAAATTAACAGCCTACATTTAATCATTCTACGGCGTCTAGTAAAAAACGCGAAAAACGTCTCTTCGTCGAAGACTGCGAAAAACGTCGAAGTATTTAATCCGTTGCTTATGTTACACTTGAGACATTAAACCAAAACTATTCAGCTGGTTCAAGTGACTTTAAGCCATTTTTCTTCATTATATAAAACAACTATTATTGAAGCGTTTGGAAAGAAATAATTTGATGGCCATGCATCCTCATTTAGTTGAATCAATAAAATTAAGATGACAAAAAATATATTCCTATCCAGTAACACACTTCATGGTATTCAATCCAAAAAATGACAACTGTATTATCAAGCTTAACATACCAAAGTGCATTTTAAAATAAATTGCATGTACATATAGAAACACTGTACATTATATTTTGCCACTGTCCAAAATATTTTTTTTTCTTTATTTGACCCTTTTCCCGGAACTTGTCTATATCTCTAGACTATGTATCAAACTTCAGTTTTAGCCCCTTGCTGAGACCAACCGGAGGTTTTAGTTTCTGGATGATATCTGTTTGTGGCTGCCATAAAATCTAATCTTGATAAGGCCAAGTTGGGAATTAGTAACGTTCATATTATAGCGCGTTCTCCAGTTGTCTAGAAATAATACGACTTTGAATCTTTCTACTTAAAATAAGTTTTTGTAAATTCGTTTACAGTAATGACTGTAGAATTTCTCACGGCACCAGCAATAGTGTTTGAACGACAAATCACACCCATGTCAATTATAAACAATAACAATATAAGGTCAGAAGGGACGTTAAAATATGCGCAGGATGTCATTTAACTTATAAACGCTATAGTATGTGTTCTGGTACTTTGATAACAAACCACGAGAGATTTGCTGACACATAAATTATTTATTCCTAGCGATTCTCTTAAAAAAAAAATAAAACATTCATACAAACAAAATTCATCTAAGACTATCAGAAATACAAAAACATACATTCATATATAAACATTATACTCATTAACTTATTGAATCATAACACAACGGCTCGTATATTAATCGAGACATACATTTTACAGTCAGAAATATTTATATTAATGCATTCAAAATTAATTTCCAAATTTTTATTATGAATACTAACTCTATAATGATTAAATAAATAAATAAATAAATAATTTGTTACCGAATTTGTTCTATTTTTTCTTCAAGTCACATAAATCCTGTTCATTTGTCTTATATTCTATTAAAGCCTCTGGGCGGAAGCGGATGTACAAAAGCTGACGTGAGTTAACGTCTCGTGGCTATTGAAGCCAAACAGACGTAAAAATGGCGTCAGTTTTACACTGAATTAAATTTCATGTATAAACTGACTATACTTACAAAGTCAATTAAAATTTAGAACCATTTATACATTCAATTGATTAATAATTAGAAACACTTAAAACGTTTCTTACAGTATGTACGTTACTAATTCACACCAGGTGTATATGCCTACAGATGAAGTAGGCTGAAGGAACGTCGGATGCACATCAATATCCACTTTCAAGTATAAAAAAAACATTGTTATTTTATTTGATTTTTTTTTGAAATTGAACACTTATACGTAATGTTCTTAGTTTCTGAAAAAAAAAACTTTCAATACTTTCGCTATATAGAAATGCCTCCGTCTCTGTTTTTCCATCTTTCTCTGGTTGTCTTTGAAATGTGTATCATAAATGGAATGTTGTGCCCTTTTCTCTTAAAGTTTCTGTAGGTATAACTATTTTTCTTTTTTTAGCTTCCTCAAGCTTATCTTTAAGAGTTGGATCAATTTTAAGTTTTCTCTGTATATTCCTACTCGGTCTTTTGAAGATGCCACAAGTATAACAGTTACTGCATATTAAAATTTTATTTAAACTATCATGCATATACTTTCTTGTGTTCTCCTAAACAGTTTCTTTTAACCAGAAACTGAACCCTATAAACTAGTCATGACAAACACTAGTTCATTTTGTATTAAATATATATAAATATAAAAAAATGAAAATTGTAGAACGGTAACAAATTATGACTATTTAAGTTTATACACACTTCAGTTATCCATTAAAACATTTTTAATTGTAAGTATAAACATCTTAGCAGCCACATTAACAGTACCAAATGAACTAAGAATATCAAATAATAAATAAATGAATAAAATGTGTTACACTTGTAACCTTACTTATGATTGTATAGTGAAGCTAATTATTTCAAGACACAATAAGTATTGGCACTATGCTAGCTGGTTTTTGGTGGAAGTACTTATCTGAAAATCAAAAAAGAGAAGTGTAATATCTGAAATATGTCTTTCCGCGGTAGATTTGGTATCGTGTATGCCCAACAATGACCACATATCTTGATATATTTGCAATTGAAACTTGTCCCAACATCACCAAAAAGGAAACTAAACATTTTTTTAAGTTTGTCAAATTTATGTTAAGCCTGTTTAGTGGTGTTACGTCTAACCAATTTCTAAAAAGTAGAATATGCATATCAGCAATCGCCACACTCACAAAACACAGCCTCTCCACGCAGCGACAAAGAAGAGAGGAAGAAAGAGAGAGCATGCTTGTTATAAGTAAGTTAATTCAAATACGACGCCACAAACAACAAATAAGAGAACCCTTGGGGATACCGCCTTGGAACGGTCAGTGGCAAAACAAATTGCCACTGGGGGTTTTACCTTTGGCATGCTGCCTGTATAATAAGTGCAATATTGCAATACACTGCCTAAATGACGTCATGACGTCATCATTGCAACTGGATTAATTTTGAAGTAATTTTTAGTAAGCATTGTAGTGTTTGTTACTGCTGTGTCTGTTTTTTTTTTCAATTTATTTACAAAATTCTTTTAACAATGCAGTATGAACATATTTTGTTTACTTATTAGATATATAAAAACAAGTAGAATTTATGGTGAAATTTATTCTATTTTCTAACAATTTGCATTGCTCAACATTTAACATAATAAATACGAGTATATTTTATTATATGAAATAAAAGCTATATTATATTTTCAAATAACTTAAAATAAATATACATACAGACATATACAAACTGTATGATATTATCTAGATATTCAAACAATGTAACAATGTAACATCTAGCACATAAAATAAAACATTGCAGCCCAATAAATAGTGAAGCGAAAAGAATGTTCAACATGGACAACTTTGATGCTAGACATGTACATGACTGTTTGGGCATCAAAAACAATAAGTTGCCATCTAAATAAAGACATTAATTTTACATCAGACAAATCCAAAAATAAGTATTATTTATCTATGATCATGTCTGACATGAGCAACCGTGCTATATTTGTTTTAACAGTAAACAAGTTTTGTACTAGACAGTAGAATATTTAGTTACCTAACACTATTTATACAGCACTAAGAAAATTTACTGATGAAGTTCTGGCAAACAATCAATCCTATAATTAAGCAAAGTATGCGTTCAGAGCATGGGTGTGGACACATTGCCTTATCACACTTTTCACAGGTATATATTGTCTGATGTCGTCTTTTACCATTTTCCTTTTCACGAGTAGAACATACACAACAATCTGGTCTGACACGAGTATTATTATCTTTCAGTTTGCTTAGCCCAATGTAATGCTCCCCACCTATCATTCGAGCAGGTGGATTATGTACAGGTCGACCTGGATTTGCAGTAAACTGGCGTGTATAACCCTGTAACATACCGTGTATAATATTTAGACGAAACTTTTCAGTATTTACCCTTTTATTAGAAATACTCCTCCAGATAATAAGTGAATTGCAGAAACATACTTCCAGCAAATAAAAACACCTTCTTCCACCATTTTACACACCCTATGTAAAACCATATAAAATGTGAAAGCTTTGTCCGCCCTATTAATACCACCCATATGTTGTGTGTAAGCTTGAATAGCAACTGGCTTGTCAACTTCGCGAACATTGTTTGTATGTCGTTTAGACCGAATAAGTTTTCTGTAAGTTTCAGAATTATGAACAGTTGATATTAGACTAACTATTCTCTTATCAAACCAAACAATAAATAACAAAGGTCCATCTCTTTCAGTAACAGGTGGATCACCGGACTTTGGCTTTGCATTTTTTTTATAGAATTTGGTAAACCCTGTCTTACAGTTCGAAGAGTGCCACACGCTCTATTTGGTTATTTGCTAATTTCTGAAAAAGTGCAGGTGACGAGAAAAAGTTATCCATATAAACAATGTGACCCAATCCATACAAGGGCTCACACAAAGAAGTTACAACACGATGAGTAATAGGAATATTGCTGTTGTTATTTACATCCTTTCCAAGATACAATTCCCAGTTATACATATAACCTGTTTTAGAGTCAGCTAAACCCCAAGCTTTTAACCCCCATTTACTAGGCTTTGCAGGCATATACTGCATGAGATTAGTTCTACTTTTGAAAAGAATCATACTTTCATCTACAGCAATTTCTCAATCAAGGTTATAGTAACGTTGCCAAAGTGGAACAAAAGCATCAATCATCGTCCTTATTTTGAAGGCTTTATCATGGTTTGGGTGATCTCTTGGCAGGGCATCATCATTATTGACAACAATAAAAAAGACATGAAATTCATAAATCTATCTCGTGACATAATATCTCTAAAGCCTTTCATATCAATAAGAGAATCTGATGACCAGTAAAGATCATAACTTGAACGTTTGCTTATTCCTGTCAACAGCAGAATTGCTATGAACGCACGCATTTCTGGAAGTGTTGTGTCGCACCATTTCAAAAATCTACTGAATGTTGGTAACTTTGGATGGCTGTCTAAGTACTGCTTAGCATAACGATTAGTTTCAATGACAAGTTTGTTTAAAATGTAGTGTAGTGGATAACTCTATAGCCTCGCAAGCGGAGGCCCCAGGTTCAAAACTCAGGAGGGACAATGTTTTTTAAAGTTAATTTACGTAAAAGTTGGTAGATAAAGCTGTTATTATTTATATTTATTAAATTTCAAGGACATTTATTCAACTTGAGTTCTAACTCTACAAGAGGTATTTTATTGAAAATGAATAAATGTAGATCATGACTTGTAAGACATTGCTTCTTTAATCGAATTATTATTACCGTACGAAATTTTTGCAACAGCTTCAACATTTTTTTGAAAGACACTTTCATTGAATTTATAAGTTGTCATGATTCGGTCCCTTAATTTCTAGGTCATACTAAGAAGGCAGAGAGGGTTCGTCAACAGCTATAACAAGTAAATTAAAATAACTAAACTGTGTCTGCTTCGCCTCTCTATATTTCTTTCATTCTTATATACATGTGTATATAAATCTTTTTCCAACGCCGTTTATCTTTTTTAAAGATAGTTCTTGTTGCAAATGTCTTCAACATTTACTGTCATCAGATGCCTCAAAGCAAAATAAAAAAAACTCAACTGTGCTTTTTATCCTTTCGTGATGTAGTCACATTGCCTTCGCATTTTTATTATTATTATTAGGTACACGCTTTTTATTCTAATTCCCGGAATTCAGTATAACGCTTTTTATTCTTATTCCTGGAATGCAGTATTGCGTCTAAGTGTAATGTTTTATGGCATCGCTTTTCTCTACTGTGAACTCATTAATAATCGTAAAGTACTTAATGTCGTAGATTATGTGTCCAGATCGATCGACGAATTTAAAACTACATGATTGTATCAAAAAAAAGAATTTAACAATCTCTGCTTAGAAAAAAAAAGTGAAATATGCATATCAGGAATCGCCACACTCACAAAACACAGCGCCCCCCCCCCCCCCCCACACACACACACAGCGAAAAAAGAATAGAGGTAAAAAGAGCATGTTGTTATAAGTTTGTCAATTCAAATAAGACGCCACATACAATTAACGACATAGATAACCCTTGGGACGGTCAGTGGCAAAACAAATTGCCACTGGGGGTTTACCAGGTTCTAGGGTCACCAACCTCACATAGCTAAGATAACATCTTTGTTAATAAGTGTAATCTATCAATTAAATAACCAACTTAAATGTTGTCTAATTAAATTCAAGGAAATTATTTGCCCACTTATATACTTATATAAGTGCAGCAACGGTTATAACAGATCGAAAATTGTCTGCAAACTCAGCATTAAAATTCGCCCTCGGGAGGAAAATGACACTAGTTTGTTGTTGTTGTTTTTTTCAGACCAAACTGCGCACGCATATTTCAGATGAAAATACTTCTACAAGTATTTACAAGTAATAATTCATATTACATTTTACGAAGCAAATATTAAAATAATTTTAATAATAATCCTTAGTATATTTCGATATCATCTTACTACATGTATGATTTAAAACAGTCTGGTAATTTAAAATTGTATACTTTTGTAAGTTCCAATGAAACTCTCTATTATTTAACTTTAAAAAGACGACAGTGGAAATTGTAAAGCCACCGAACCAAAACAAATACGAAAATATTACATGCTAGGTTTGCTTGCGCAGTAATTGAAATGCATGTTAAAATATAACGTCAATTTACCAATAAGTTAGGAATATTTCTAATACTTCTTAACAATATGCCAGTTAAATCTGAAAAAGTAAATATAAAAAAAATGTTCACTATTAATGATTTGTACATCGACAATTACAATAATTGACATGATATTTTTTATGCCCCCACAAAGTGGGAGGCATATAGAGTTGCTCTCGTCCGTCCGTCCGTCCGTCCGTCCGTCCCCAAATCTTGTGGCATCAACTCCTCCTAAACTATAAGGCGGATTTCTTTCAAACTTGCAAAGATGATCTAGCAGGATGTGTAGATGATCGTAAAGAAAGTATTTTTTCCTGCGATCAGTTTTACCAGAGTTACAGCCCTTTGTTAATTACAGTAATTGAATATTGTGGCCTCAACGCCTCCTAAACTGAAAGGCGGATTTCTTTCAAACTTGCAAAGATGATCAAGCAGGATGTGTAGATGATCGTAACGAAAGGATTTTTTTCCTGAGACCAATTTTACCAGAGTTATGGCCCTTTGTTAATTTCAGTAGTTAAATCTTGTGGCATTAACTCCTCATTAACTATCGAAGGGATTTCTTTCCAATTTGCGTAGATGATCAAGCAGGGTGTGTAGATGATCATAAAGAAAAGATTTTTTCCTACGGCCATTTTTACCAGAGTTATGGCCCTTTTGTTTATTTCAGTAATAATATGTTGTGGCATTAACTCCTCATTTACTATTGGACGGATTTCTTTCAAACTTGCACACATGATCAAGCTGGATGTGTAGATGATCATAAAGAAAAGATTTTTTCTTGCAGCCATTTTTACCAGAGTTATGGCCCTTTGTTAAGTTCACTTACAAAATTTTGTGGCATCAACTCTACATTTTCTATTTGGCTGATTTCTTTCAAACTTGCACAGATAATTAGGCATGATGTGTAGATTGTTGTAAAGGAGATTGTCTTGCAACCATTTTCACCAGAGTTACGTTGTTAATGTTAGTCATTAAATTGTGTGGCACTTACTCCTCAATTACTAATCATGATCACCACATGCTGGTACACAATTTTGTTACAAATGTTGTTGCAGCAGTGGGGGCATCGGTGTCCTGAGGACACAGTCTAGTTTCGATAAGTATTCGGCCAAAGCTGATAACTATATGTTGCATTTTCTTATTAACATCATTGCAAGATGAGCAGCCTACGATCACCTAATAGAATGGGATTGTCCTTAACGAGAAAGCTATTAGCTTAACTTCACAAAATGTAATTTTAAGGGAGATCTATAAACTAACATGTATATACCACAGCAAGTGTGAGGTTGGTGTATCCTAGAACCTGAATTAAACCCCAAGCGTAAAATTATTTTGTCACTAACCGTTCCAATTCGGTAACCCTTGGTTCTCATTTTTGTTAATTGTTTGTGGTGGCTGTCTTGAAATTGATCATTTTATAAATCATGCTCTCCTCTCTCTTTTTCTTGGCTGTTTGGGGAGGCTGTGTATTTTAAATGTGGCACTTTTTGATATGCACATTTCAATTTTTCAATACATTTATGTACCCAAATCAAATTGTTTTGCAATAAAGTTCCCACTCAGTCAAAATCTCCTTAAAATTTTGTATATCTTTTGTTGTTGTTTTTTTTCTTATCGTTAAATAAACTTTTAAAAATTTAGCTCATTTGAAAATGTCATTTGTGACCTTCGTACAAAGTTTGTCTTCGCAAAAGAATTTTCCGATCAATAAACGTAAGAAAATATTACCGATAAACAAACATATCATTTTTCCATTAGCAAACAGATAAATTACTAAACCACAAAACCATATGTATTTTCTGTCTTATGTGACATTTAAGTAAGATTTAGTAGTTAAGAAAATGTGTTTTTTCAAGGCAAATGTAAATTCACTTAGGCATTTCTTCAAAATATAACTGAAAAAGAGCCTATTAATTTAAATTTAAAAAAAAAATCTTGGGAATAATTCCAGAAACATCTTTGGAACTCAGAAATCTTAAATTTGACGACGAAGATCGAAACACAGTTATTTATGAAATACAGTATTTACGAAAACAAATATATTCGCGATATCAATAACATCATGTTTGATGATTGGTAAGCTGACGACGGATATCTTAACTAATGTATTTATGAAATACAGTATATTGACAAATATATTGATGATATAATTTCATGTTAAATAATAAATTGTCATGTGACAATAATTTGAAAGAAAACAACGGTATATTTTCAAAACATAACTAGAAGTAACCAGAACGAACATAAAAAGGTGAAATATGCATAAAAGGGATCGCCACATTCAGAAAAAACAGCCTCCCACACAGTCAAGAAGAAGAGAGAGGGAGAGAGCATGGTTTATAAAATGATCAGTTTTTTTTTAAAAAGAGACACCACTAACAATAAACAAAAATGAGAACCCGAGGGGTTACCGCCTTGGAACGGTCAGTGGCAAATCAAACTGCCACTGGGGGTTTAAACCAGGTTCAAGGGTGCACCAACCTCACACTTGCCCCAACAGGTTCTCATAACACAAAACAAGTACAATTTGTCTAGGTGAAAAAACTCCAACCCACTTATCGGCTCAACAATGTTGCATGCAAAAGCACACAAACATATAAAACATAAGAAGCTAATAGCATTGCAAAGCCAAAGGGCGGGTACTCAATGATCTTACCGAGACCAGAGCTCCTAGAGTAAAATCAGCAAGAACACGATGACAGGGATAAAAGAAACAAGTCGAGCTTCTAGGTTCTTTTAAGAAAAGATTTCCCCATAAACCTTCATAAACTCTTAAACCCCTGCCACCGTCGTGCAACCAAAGTGGTAAGCGTAATAATCAACTGTAGAAGGGTTAATCACCAGGCCTGCAGAGCGCTGTAAAATATCATGTTGGTAACCTTTCTTTTTAAATTTACAGATGGTTTTTACGAATAACCGGGAGAAAATAACATTCCCTTTTATCTTGTGTTTATAAATTAAATCTCCACAAAAAACTGGCTGTGAAATACCTTGTTGCAAAAGTGATTTTAAACTGCACCTGTATTTATGAATTAAATCTGGGTATCTGCGATAAAACGTTTAAAAGGTTTTTCTTAATTTGTAATACCGATAACCTTGTTTTAAAAGTTTTTCTGTAAAGCAAAGATTACGTTCATTGAAATCATTAACATCGTTGCAAGCTCTTGAAAAGCGAACAAGCTGTGAGATACAATCCCCATCAGATGTTGCACGGGGAACATCGCCGTCTAAAAACGGATAATTTACTATACTAAAATTAAAATCATCTCTTTTATCATAAATTTTAGTAGTGACGTAACCATTTTCAATGGACAGATTTAGATCGAGAAAGTTTGCTTGCTTTTCTGAAGTGTTCGCTTTATTAAGTTGTAGTTCTTTAGGATAAATCTTATTAACCAGTAATGGAAAATGGTTATTATCTATTTAATAAATCATCAAGGTACCTCGAGGTGTTGTAATTATATCATCTTGATGTTCAGTAGAAAGAGATAACATAAAGTCTCTTTCATAACAGTATAAACAGTATAAACACAGATCAGCAACAAGGGGTGCACAATTAGTACCCATTGGGATGCCTATTACTTGTTTATAAATAAAGGTACCGAATCTAACATAAATATTATCCAGTAAGAAAGTTAGCGACTCTATTAGGTCTTGACAAGTCCATAAAGTATAATTATCATAAGAACAATCTGTAAAAAATGCCCTATGTTCATAACAAGCGATGAAGGTTTTATTTTCACTAGCAAACGTTTTTTCAATGAGACTTAGCTTGTCTCCTATTAAATTATGAGGGAGCGAAGTGTATAAAGTTGAGAAATCATAAATAGACAAACAGAACGCCCGAAAATTATTGATTTAAGCTTTTTCAAAACGTCATTTGAATTTTTAATAGACCAAAATAAATATTTGTCAGAAGTTTCAAAAACTTTATCACAATACCTAATTACATGTTCTTTTATAGCCGTAAGACAAGATGTTAAGACCACGGATAATTTAGTAGTAGTGCAAGAACTAGAGTTAGCAATAAATCTTGCTTTGTACGGTGTTTTATGCATTTTAGGCAACCAATACATAGTAGGTACTTTGTCTTGTTTCGGCTCAATACTGATTCTAAATTTTGTAATTTGTAGAGTGTGTGCAGTAACAATATCACTCTCAGATAAAGTCAGTATATAAGCATTAGTGCTGTTCAGTTCTTCAGTTTGAATATTAATATAGTGTATCCGTCACACTATAATAACATTATTAGAAACCTTATCAGCAGCTGTTAAAACAAATCTGTTATGAAAGTCTTGAATTCCCTTTTTCAAATGACGAAAGTTAAAACAAGGCCGAGGTGGTAATAAAGAAATGTTTCTTTCATAAAATGAAATTCGAGTGTCAATTATTTTGAATATGTGTTTTTCCAGTTAGAAAGCGCATTAGGCTCATAAAGTGTTTTCAAATATTTTAATTAGTAATTTTAGGGCCGTTTAAAGTCGTCTTGCTCTTTCATCGATAAAAAAGAAAATTATCAAAATATCTTATTGCGAAATGCAGTTTGTTAAAATAAATTAAAAGACAATTCAAATAAACGTTATTAATTTATCTTTATTTTACATTCGTTAAGAAAAGTTAGAACAGTTAGGAAACCTAAAAAATCAATACTTTTTTACATCCAAAAAGAAAACCTAAGCCACACAAAAATCAATTTCAATGCCTACATGCGAAATATGATACTGACGACGACATTTGCAGTCCTTTTTGTCAGACAGATGTACTCGTATACAATATGAAATATTCTAAAATTATGTTAAACCAATATTCTGATAGCGTTAAAAGCTGACAAAAATAAAAATGTTGATTTCTCGCCTCTTTACTTTTAGGCTGCGTGATATGCATATTTCACTCTTTCTTTATTATAAGGACCTCACATCTTGTAGTCAGTTTTATATCACTCATGTAAGTATTAAAACTAATGTTTTGTTTTTGTTAAAATTGGGTTTGGACGTAAAAAGAATGTTAAGTGTAAGTGAATGTGTTAATAAGTGTTTACATTAATTTGACCTCGAGACCTAGCTGTTGACCCCAGATGATCATGTTTTAACTGATGTGACATCAACGTAAACATTCTCTTCTCTTTAACTTTCATCGCGATCAGAATATGTACGTCCGTACGTTCCCAAATCTTGTGGCATCAACTCCTCCTAAACTATAAGGCGGATTTCTTTTAAACTTGCACAAATGATCAAGCAGGATGTGTACAGGGTGTTTCATAATATGTGATACACTTTTAACCGAATGTCTTTTTTATGTTAGAATGTCCGCAACATTGAAACATGTACCATTTAAAAGAAAAATGCTGTCCAATTTTATTGAGTATAGTTTTACCCATTACAGTTACCTATAAAATATTTAAGCAACGTTTGAAAACAGGGTCCGTTTACATCATGTACTCAAAATGACGTCCATTCTGACGTCGCACCATCTCCACACGTTTCATGAAATTTATCATCACGTTGTTGCACATGTCACTGGTTATCTTTCTGATTTCACGTCTGATGGACAATTTGAGCTCCTCTGTAGATTTCGGCTGCACGCTATAAACTCTATCCTTGAGATGACCCCAAAGAAAGAAATCCAAAGGGCTGAGATCCGGAGAGTGTGGTGGCCAAGGGCGTTCCGTCTTTAGAGAGATGAATCGTGTTGCAAATGTTTGTCTAAGCCATTCAAGAACTTTCTGTGCGGTGTGAGGAGCGGCACCGTCTTGTTGGAACAATATTTGTGTCATATCGACCCCTTTCCGGTGGAGAGGAGGCAGGAACTTGTATTTGAGAAGAGAAAAATAGCGTTCACTATTGATGGTCTCAGTATTTCCGGCTTGGTATAAGGTGTTAAATTTAGATCGAACCTAAGAACCCTGTACACACTTGTCACACTGGAGGGTTTTGTAATATCAGAAAGAACCCTTCTTACCGACCTCTGTGGTGTTTCACTAATCACCTGCTTCACCTCTGCAACATTCTCATCACTCCTGCTGGTCCTAGGGCGACCCTGGTTATTGTATCTCTGGTCCAGTACACTTCCATGCTGCTCAAACCTTTTAACTACCCTGCTTACTTGTAGCCTGGTCACCCTCCTATCGCCAGGGTAAAGTTTCCTCATCCTTCTGGTTACAGCTATGATAGAACGGTGTTCAAAGTACAATTTTATGATATCCTTACATTTTTCCATAGACAACGCCATCTTGAAAATTACAGTTAATTATGACGTCATATATGACGTCATGACGTCAACGTTTTCCCATAATTTACGTTGCATACAAAATGGTGAAATGTCTAGTTTATTATAGTACAAACATCGTAGTTATAGCTATATTATCAGTGAAACAACAATTATTTGAAAGTGTATCACATATTTTGAAACGCCCTGTAGATGATCTTAACGAAAGGATTTTTCCTGCGACCATTTTTACCACCAGTTATGGCGGATTTCTTTCAAACTTTCAAAGTGGGAGGCATATAAAGTTGCACTCCTTCGTCCCTACGTAAGTCCGTACGTCCCCAAATCTTGTGGCATCAACTCCTCCTAAACTATTAACTATTTCTTTTAAACTTGCACAAATGATCAAGCAGGATGTGCAGATGATCTTAAAGAAAGGATTTTTTCTTGCGACCATTTTTACCACAGTTATGGCGGATTTCTTTCAAACTTTCAAAGTTGGAGGCATATAAAGTTGCACTTTTTCGTCCCTACGTAAGATTGTTTTAAAGGACATTGTCTTGCAACCATTTTCACCAGAGTAATGGCCTTTTGTTTATGTTAGTCATTAGATTTTGTGGTACTTACTCCTCATTTACTAATCGTGATCACCACATGTTGTTAATACCTGGTACACAATTTTGTAGCAAATGTTGTTGCAGCAGTGGGGGCATCAGTGTCCTCAGGACACAGTCTAGTTTCTTTTTCATTTAGCAAGATATTTACATTGTAAATACTGATTATCACTCAACCCGTGGCTAGGCGGTGTGCAATTCCACTACTGCCCATGAACGGGCTTAATCAAACAGAAACCACAATATCTTGATGTTTTTCGTGTTGTGAAGTTTTCAAAACGACGTTTTTCGTGTTGTGAAGTTTTCAAAACGACAATAACATGGAAGAGAGAATTTTATTGTACTTATAAACTATGGATATATGAAACAATCAAATCAACGTAAGTTATTGTTCTCAGACACACACGAGATCCTGGCGAGGGTACTGGCACGTGCAGTTTTGTCCATGAAAGATTATCGAGTGGTGCCATGGGACTACACTTCCATCAGGACCTTGACAGTTAGCCCCTGAAAATACAGCAAGTGCTCGTGTGAAAGAACGAAAGATCTGTGTCTAAGATTATAAAACTGAGCATGGAAACCAGTCTCAAATCTCAACCAATCAGATGCTTGAGATTTGAGACTGGTTTCCAATCTCAGCTTTATAACCTTGGGACCTGAGTATATAAATCCTGCGAATCACGGAGAAAATCAAAGCAAAATTTTAAAAAGCATGAAGTATACGGGGCATTTGAAAAGCTTTGAGACAATTTTACATTTACACTCTCTTGTACGTGTTTATTCATCAAGGTTACCTATTTCGTGTACACAAGTACCTGGTATATACCCCAGTCAGAGGCAAAAAGCGTTGGCGCTGTTGCATAAAACCGCCTCTAAATGTGATCATTTTTTCTGCAGATTTTCACTTTTTTAGAATGTGACGTATTTTTTTTATTTGATCACACTTTAAACAACTTTTGGGTTTTCGCTTTTTCTTTTTTAATTCCGTATTGCAGGTTCTATATATAATAACCGACACACCAATAATATGCACACCAAGATGTGTACTTGTGTTAATATCGAGTTGCGTTCAACCCGAGGCATGTGTGGACAGTATTGCGCATTTTCATCGTTACCATGAACAGTCTGAATTAACTAAGAAAAATTTGTTTCGTGTTCGACGGCATTCTAAATTCCATTATCGTCTAAAATTCAGTTTTCAGCTGCAAAAAGATCCCGACGCAAGCCAATGATACGACTCAGTCTCCACTTTCCATTATATGTTACAAATCTGAACGAAGCATAAAGTTTACCGTTTGGGCAATACTGGCAGCAATCCGTTGGCTGGTATCTCGCTGGATCGACGCATGGTGGAAACGGACATGGGGGTGGAAAACACAAAGTCTGGTTCCCAACGGTGCACGGATGTGGACAGAAGTGCGTTGTTACGTTTTCCCCAGACAGAAGCATACTTAGAACTGGTGTTGCCAGCAAGAACAACAGCGACATGAAACAGGTATCCATGTTTTAAGTTGTCACATTTGTTTCTCAATTTTTAAAATTTCAATGTTACAATGTCAACATAGATAAGATGAAGTACGAAGGTTTCAAACTAGGACAAGTTTGTCTTAGATTTATTCACAACAAATCAAAACTGCAAAACGTCACGTAGAAACAACGAAAGGTCATCGATTAGACATAAAACAATGTTTCTTCTAAATTCTGAAGTTTCATTTTTAATT
>JAZAYU010001243.1:0-42500 GCA_038501625.1 Corbicula japonica | reverse complement strand
CTGCCTGCACATGAACAGGCTAATATCCAACCAAGCCTGCAGTGTTTTGATTATTGTTGTGTTCGGTGGCTTTCTATCTTTTATATCTATTTGAAAAAGAGTGGTCTATAAATGTCGGCATTGCACTTAAATCCACATGAACAATAATGAATTTTCTTCGACAAAAACGTTCTTCTAACGACAAAATGCTTTCTACATCTAAACCAAAACCTCAACAACATAAAACCTCATTTGAAATTCCCACGTGTGTTATATGATACTGACAACAATATGTTGTGTTTTTTTGTCTTACAAATGTTTATTATGTAAGATTTTTTGACATTGAATTGCCAGCTGACCTTAAGTTAAATGTAAGGAATAAACATGTTGATTTTTCTCTACCTGTTTGTGATATATTATATGGCTATAATAAATAATATTTCCAGACTTTACCCACTTAAATCAGTGCTGCTATCAACTGTAAAGGTCTTTGAGCACGATACTTATATTTGTGTAAATATCGAGTTGTATCAAACCGGCGGCGTGAGCAGTAATATGCACTTCCATTTCTGCTAATAAACACACGTACGGATTTTAATGGCACGTGGAACATAAACACTACTGTACATTTTGTAACATAAAATATCTAGATCGTTGGCTAACCTAGTCATATTTATTCGGTTCGAAACACTGGCAGAATAAACATATAAATGTTATAAAGCAGAAATCAAATCATTAACCGGCAAAAAGGAGGTATTTTATGTCTGGTGTTGCACACAAGAAGACATCAGTCACTTGCTCGAAAATATTTATCAATTCCCTTCAATTTCCCTTGATTTCAATGAATGTAATATATGCATTACAGAAAAAAAAACGTTAAAGGTTTATCAGTACCAACAATTAAACATAAGCAGCATATAGCATTATATTATTAATTAAAAGTAATACTCGATGAGATTACTGAGGCCAGAGCCACTGGAGCCAAATCAGCAAAAACAAGATGTCAGGAATGAAAGAAACAGATCGAGCTTTTGTGTTCTTTTACAAGATTTCTCTATAAACTGTCACGACCATTGATTATGAAACATGTTAGAGGCGGTTTAAGGTCTTAGACCCATCATTAGCATATTAAAACCAAACAGTAACCATAATTATGTAAGTTATTTAGTTCTTAAATGTCTTCAAAAAAGACAATAGGCAAGTTACAGATAATAACAGTTGAGCGATAATGTTTTGTGATTATCTGCCCTTGTTGACATGGTTGTCTTGAGTTATCTCCCTTGGAAACACAAAAATGTTAATTTCTCCATTTTTCTACGGTAAATATCTGATTTCTTATTAAAATAGTACACAAACTCTGTTTGTTAAGTTTTCTACCAAGAGACTTTCTTGAAAAAATAAATATTTTTAAAGTAATAGCAAAAAATCGATATTTTCCATAGGCTTTAATGTAAATGTTAACACCTATTATCTCCCGTTAAATAAAAATGTCTTGAAAAATTTCTCGGTGAATCATCTTATATTTTGTATGTCTTTAACACTTTAAAGGTACATTGATTTCCTACCATCCAGTGTCAAGATATGAAATATGTCAATGATGGTCCTAAATCCTTAAAACCGCTATTTTGAACTAATAATTAATAATGAATACAACCCATGAAGACCTTTGAAATGTTTTACTTTTCTTTCTCAATTCATAAAGTAAATACATCTTTTTCTTAAATAAAGCAGTTTACTAAATAGAGGATACAACATGAGTGATCATTTTATACTGAAATTATTAAACGAGTCGTCTAAATCGATATAAAACAAGGCTTTTGCCGAGTTTTATATCGATTTAGATGACGAGTTTAATAATTTCAGTATAAAATGAACACGGATGATATAGTCTATTTATCACATACCCTGAATCCATGAATTGTCCCTTTCTATCGCCTAGTAGAGCGAATTTTCAACGTGTGTAATTCGGTCGTACATGTATCGGGTGATTCATAAGCTGGTCCCCAAAGAATTTATCCTACCGTTTTCCTGTTTGCCAAAATAAGTGAAATAAATAAAATAAAATAAATGCGCTTGAGTCTAGATAAAAGAATCTACCAGTTATAGGCTTCTGAAGTTGTGTTTAATTAAATAAATCGATCTACTGTATGACGTCATTTGTGTAAACTTTCGTAGCGGCATATGACAACATTGAAATTTGCTGGATATAAACTTATTATTCGGATTGAAAAGTGTTTCTAGTGTTTTTATTTTGTTTCGGGGATGTTGTAAGATCACACCGACGATGTTCTGAAAACGATACAAGCGTCTGGGTCATTTTGTTTTCGATTAAAACGAAATGAAAATGACTTTGTTGCTGTTGTTGTATTTCATCATAGACTATCGGCGTATTGCTATCTTACGGAGTAATTAAGATGTCAGAAAGTTATATTCCCCGTGGATATTATTAATTAAGGGATGTTTAAGTTCCTTATAGAAGCTGCTTGCTTGCCTGAAGTGGTCAAATGGCAAAAGTAAGTCATTTTCATAAATTTGTATTGGTCGCTTATAACGCGGATGAAAAGTGATTCGGCTACGATATATAACTAGTTATATATCGAAAATATATAACGGGTGTTATTACACTCCCACACCGGAAGGTATGTGATAATATACTTTAAAATAGTAAAAATTGATAATTATCAATCTGAATTATGCCCCAAAAGATTATTTTTTTCTTATATAATAATCCCGGTATTTTCTCACAAATTACGCAAAAAATTAGCTTTTATAGTAAAAAATTCCCAATTCTGCGGGATTCGGCTACCGGCGGAAAAAAGCCAGCAAAAAAAGACGGAAGTCGAAAACGGCCGCTAAATTTTGGCGAATTCCTGCGCCATCCCGCTGCAAAAACCCTAATAAGCTTAAGTTTATCAACTTTTATCAACTTAAATCAATGAATAACGTTTCATACAACGATCACCTATAATATAACACGTGATGGAAGTTTTATCATGTATAAGTGATTCTTTGAATATTCTGACCTTTCTGACAGTTTAAGAGACAAGTTGTTTACCAAACAAATGCTTTGAAAAAAATTCCCAATATTAATGACGTAGCTCACAAATCCCCAAGTTCCAATCAAGTAGCGTGCTAGGTTAACTACATCAAGGACATCAATATGCAACAGAGGTAAACTTCTTGAAACATGTTAACAACATATACATCAGAGATTAAAATCGGGTTAAAAACTGAACATTTAAAAAAATCAATTCTTATTTAAATCAATAAGTTTAAACATAAAAAAAACTATTTCTCTTTAAATCAATAAGTTTAAACAGTTAAACATGACAGTGTTTTTAACAAAATACTTTCAAATAATCGATTTCCTTTCTTATTAAGAGCAGTAAGTTGACAAAAGTGGTACACGTGTCACAACTAGTGATGAGAATCGGACGGCTGAAGTGGAATCGATTAATCGGTCCGATTCTGATACCTGTCCGATCCGATTTATCGGAAAGAATCGGAATCAGACGTACTGTAGTGTACATTTTGTACCAAAAGCACACCTGTCTCAATCATATTATTATAGGACTACTTTTATTATTTTAGTTTACAAGATTAATAACACAACTGCTTTTTGTACTGCATTGACATGTTCTGTTTTTTTTTGTTCAGGCAATAAGAGCCTTCAAACTTTTTTTCAATTTCGAAGATGTGAACATTATTATTATTTAGCTCGTCAAAATTAAATCCGAAAATTATTCACATTTCTAAAATGTGGGTGGGGTACCTTTGTTGCTGTAATAAGTCTTGAAGCATATTCTACAGGTAGCTTTGGATGTGTCGAGGTTTCTTTAATGGGCGCCAAACCCTGACACCCTGGTTTCATAAAAAAACCAAAATATCAACATGCCTTTGATGTTGTATTACCAGGGCAGTTGTAAAGTTGATTATTATTTCCATCACGGACAGGCCAGGTATTCTCCATGTTTAAGAGCAGTTATATTTAAAAGCAACACAAAGACGATTAAAGCGCGAAAAGATATACACTGGACTGTCGCCGTGTCGGAGACAACGGTCAAATGTCTTCAAAGTGGGGTTTACCTATTTAAAGATTTAGCGACTAGAATCGATTCTTTGTTGTCAGAATCGATGTCGCCGACTTTGAAACTTCAGCGACAATCACTCGATTATCGGCGACAATCGGAACATCACTAGTCACAACAGTACACTTTGCAATAGAGTTCTTTCAAATTGTTGTGCGCATGCGTCGTACTCTACGTTTAAGCCTGTCTCACACAGAACACACGGCTTATACGGTTGGCCACCCGTGTTAACCGTACATACAACCGAACCAATCGTGGCCTTATCCGAGTTACACTCGGGCCATTCGAGTGTATCCGTAAAAGCCGTGTATGATTTTTAAAACTTTTAAAAAACTGGCACGGGCGCCATGTCCGTGTATGATCGTATTAGCGATCGTACAAGACCGTGAGAGACCGTGTGAAGCCGTACGAGACCGCATATACAACCGCACACGAAGTTCACTCCACGAGTGAGCTCAACCGTGTCAATATCGTATATATATCGTATGGAATCGTGTGAAACCGTTCCCAAGTCCTACATTCAACACCCGGATTAACACTCGAATGTCACACGATCACCGTATGATTCACACGAGTGTACACGCGGATTTATACGATCGCCATACGACCAATACGGTTTCATACGATCGCCATACGACCAATTCGGTTCAAGTACGAATTATACATGGTCAAGAACGACCAGACAGGGTCTCTACGTCTGTACAAAGCTCGTGTATGATCATACAGCACTCGAACAAAACAGAAAACACAACTACCTGCTGCCACCTTGAAACAACAGAGTACTTGCCACATAATGCCTCCAAACAAGAAGAAGGTCCCCAAAAGAATCCCAACCATGGAAGATTCTCGCAGCGAGGATACAAAAAGGGCCAAAAAGGCCCTCCGACCACTTCAACCTCTTGACATGTCGACCCTGATGAGCTGTAGGACCCGATGGCATTACCTTGCGAGATACCAAGAGATTCAGACTCGGATGCCAGCTCGATTCGCCCTTCAGGAACTGCCGCACCCACGAAAAAAGGTACCTTTTAAATTGCTTCACTTTATATATATATATATATATATATATATATATATATATATATATATATATATATATATATATATATATATATTTTTTTTTTTTTTAATTTTTATTTATGCAACACGGAGTAAATATTGATATCAATGATTCTCAGTATGTAGATATTATTTTTGACAAATTGACAACTGTACTATAATTGTTTTAACTTAAATAAATTAACAGTATGTTTATTCAGTTTATTAATTTTGTTTTCTTTGGTCTAATTGCAGAAACATCCAGCGCATCATCCGAAAACTCACAGATGCCGAGGAAGTCGATGTGATAGAGTGGATCCAGGCTAACCCCAGTATTTTCAACAAGGCGCATGCTGATTACAAAAACACGAAGAAACGAGACCAGTTGTTCGCCGACAGCCGCCCAGCTTGGAGAGGCGTTGACCGGACAGGACCTAAACAAACGGTATCTTGGGTAGCGTACGGCGTTTACTAAGTCGATCAAGCGCCCGGCCAGTGGAAGTGGTACAGTCTTGATGACCGCCCGACAGCACAAACTCCTGAAACAAGTCAGCATCAACACGGAGGAAGTTCTTGTAACACATGGGGTCTTCTCTGTTTAGTTCATGTCCTCTCTGTTGAGTTCATGTAACAGAGTATCATATTGACCAAACATGACCCTTCTGTTGAGCCATTCTCTTGTCCGAACTTGCCTGCTTCTTCTTCTCCTGTTGGCTTGTTCTAGTCTCCCCTCGTGCTATATTCGAGTCGTAATCGTACTAACTCATCCATGGGCACGGTTGGAGCGCAATACTCGTACCAGCCAACCCGTGTATAACCGAGTATACCGTATTGGAACCGTGTGCCCAACCGTGTTCTGTGTGAGACAGGCTTTAGGTACGAAAATATTGGTTTTATCCTAAACCGACGGCTGAGGGGGCATTCAACGGTGTCATTGCTAACAGAATAAACGGACATAATCACGGTGTCTTGTTAAAGCTTATGATAAATTATAATAATAAGTATGATGAAGCATAATGGATTCGAGTTTTACGAATTTCCGAATATTACAGACTTAAAAAGTCCTGGTTGGCAAGATTTGACTGTGAAAAGCGTAAAACAATCAATGACGTGGTTGTCACTTTGAATCAGGAAGTCTTATATGAAAACAAAGAAAATGTGATTACATATTACTGTATATTGCTACAGACAACTATACTGAGCCAAAATGAAAACTTGACAAAAATAACATGGAAAACTACTATTACATTAATAATGCCAGTGAATGCAAATATCTGGAGGGGTTTGATCACCAATATCTTTATCTTGGTAGTAACCGGTTCAGTATCTATCGGTTTAAAAAAGAAACAAGAAAAAAGAATACGCAGTTGTGGACAAATTAAGCATTGAATTTTGTTCATGTTTTAATTAAAAGGGAGGTAATTTCCCAAAACGGATACTTGATGAACTGTAGCTTATTTCATTGCATTAGTGAGTTTTAAAGATGGTGTTTTTCCTTCTGTACATGCCATAAACAGCTTAATTTGATAGTCAAAAAATCTGTTTGAGGCTTTTATGTTAAAAATCATTGATCTCACCATTATTTCTGAAAGAGTAGAATACCTTGATCCCTGTGAAAACAATACATCATCTTCCCGCTTTATCGAATGTCCAGATATATGCAAATACCAAACTTTAAACGAAAGATAAAATATAGCGTCAGTGAACGTAAGTTTTGAATTTAAAAACTGGTAGATTTTCATTTTTGTTCAGTATATATAAGCGTTTCGAGTTTTTCTGACAACATGTGTTTACTTCAAGAAATATATTTTATGTTACATGGTCTCTCTAAATTGGAGGTAAACGGATATATTCAGCGATGTATCGCCGTTGTGAGAACCTGTTGTGGCGATGTGAGGTTTGTGCACCCTAGAACTTGGTTTAAACCCCAGTGGTGTCTTTTTTGAAGCTGATCATTTTATTTACCACGCTCTCTCACTTTATCGTATTTGCTTTGTGGGAGGCTGCTTTTTCTGAATGTGGCAACTCTTGATATGCATATTTCACCCTTTTGGAACTTGCAGGTTAGTACATACTTCTTCTCTTTACGTGTTTAAATACCAAACTAGATCTTCTGCTTTTTATTTGATGAAAAGCTTTCCCTGGCTGATATAAGTCTGTCAATCGCTTTGTGGAATTTCGGGTATATTCGCGAAAATTTCATGCGCTTTCTGTATATTTTCATTTAAATTACACACATATTGCCCATTAGATGAGACATTTTCTTCTGTCAGCGTATTGCTTATAAATGCAATCTCTGCTGGAAGTGGTTTTGTTGTTTCATTTAAGTAGATGAAAAGGGAACTTTGAAAGCCATCAAACATGACAGATATGAAAATGAGGCACGGTTTGATCGAGTCTGTTCATTGGTAGTAATGGAAATGCATATTACTGCCCACGCCTCCTAGTCCAGGGTTGATCGCAACTCAATATTTAGTCCAATAAACAGTACAATTGTAGCAAAGAATGCTGCTGCCAAACACCCTAAGTTTAAGTCGGTCATGTTGATTGTCCGTAAGATAAGCTCTAGCAATGTAAACATAAGATGCTTACAGCATTGTCAATTAATAAATGGTCAAAACTGAACCAGTAAGGCAAACCAGTTTCATTAATATCTACAGTCTTCAGCACTATATGTCTGATACTACTTGTAAAAATGTACTAACTTGTACGTCCTAATATTGATTGTCTGTTGTTTTTTTTTCGTTTTAGCGGTGGGCCGTTGACAAAATATAAGTTTAGAGCAATTTTAATGAAATGCCTAAATTTATGGAATAAGCGTTAACAGTAAAAGCCATCCTTTAATAATACGTTTAACAACATTAGCATACCCGATGAGGATATAAAACTGATGGGCTGGTGGTCAAGTAAAGGAAACAACCACAGGCAATACAGTATAATCGCCTCGATAAAATATTTGCATATATAAGGATGTACTTTTTGAAAGGTTCAATATATATTTGCAGAGCAAATTGTGTTGATTCTGGATTCGTCCATTATCAAACGGGCGGAGGCGTATGTTCGAAGACGAAAAATAGGAGAGCACCTTGGACTCTCATGGTGCAAGGTCATCTGGGCCGGCGTTCCCGGCTTGCGATGCAGCCAGGTACAGCGCATCGCCAATTCCTTCTGTCAGTGTACGCCAACCCCAAACCACGATTCTCCATTTTGTTGGAAACGATTTGGGAACCGTGAATTGTGGGCTTCTTCGTAAAAAATATAAGATAATTCTTGCATTTTTTCCTTTACCCGTGCACATGTTACTCTTGCATTTTTCGAAGGTTGCATTGCCGCTTTTCATATAACAACAAAACAATTAAAAAGACCCGAAACCGTGAAAAAATCGCATTGATTTACTATGTTATTCAAACACCCGGATTACAACGACAAATTTCTGTTTTTACCCGACGGTGTACAGTTATCGCCTGTCGAAAATGACATATTTTGTTATCCATTCAATCTGCTATAGAATCACATCAAACAAGTTCGATTGTTATGCATAGGCGTAGTCAATGGGGCGGCAGGGGCGGCGGCCGCCGCCCCAATATTTCGACTAGCCGCCGTTATATTTTAGTCTCGTCGCTCCAAACATTTTTGTGTCGCCTCAAGTTATGGCTTCGCTGATAACAGGCATCAATTTGCTGCGCGGGACAGGGGATTAACGACTGCAAATGACCGCAGGTGTTAATAGCACTTTTTGTTATTGTGTTTTGATTGCACAAGGAAGCTGTCTGGGAAATACGAATTCGATTTTGTTTATTGTATTTATCTAATGTCAATTAAAATGATGATTGGTAACATGTTATCTTTAAGAGCGGATCATTAGCGCAGTGGTTCGCGCGTTTCGTTTGAGTCCAGGGATCGCTGGTTTGATCCCCTGCTACTCCAACTAAAATAACTATTCGTCGTTGGGATGGGAATTAAAACCGAGGTCCAGTGTAATGGTGCTTTACAACGGGCACGTAAAATAACCAGAGACGATCCTCTGTATCTTGCACTATCCTCCAAAACCTAAAATAACTAACACTGACGCAGATGACCAGTTTTGATTTTTTATTTGCAGCTTCGTTTCACTACAGATCATGTCAGCTACGATCTGTTCATACCTTGAAATAATTTTTTGGTTATTTTTAGTTATTCATTTATATTCGAAATGCAAGAACAAACAATTTATTTTTAATTTGATTGTCAAACCAAATAATAATCGTGCACCTCTAGTTTTAATCTTTCACTATTTAAATCTTTAAAAAAATCGCCGCCCCAATATCCAAAACTTGCCTACGCCCCTGTTATGTACCCGATCTTATAAATGGTTTATTTGGCTTGGCATTATTGAAATTTTGTTTACATTTGTGCATCCGAACCTGTTTGAAATGTATGTGAAAAAAATGTCTTGTTGGCGAAATTGGAAGAAATTGTTTTACTCTTTATTCATGACAATATTAACTTCATATATTCATATAAGTCTTAAGTGTTGATCATTACAAACAATGTGCTATCATGGTCATCGTTTTCTTTAGAGATTTGGAAAACTGTTTTGTATTTCTCTTCTAGGAACTCGCTTTCTTAGTCACTTACATTAAAGTATTGCATACTATATAAAGAAATGTCTACTGGACATATGTATTAATTACTGTTAAGTCGACTTAGTGACTTAGTTCATATAATATCCTGGATAATTCGTATAAAATATAGAGAACTTCTTAAGAGGTGTAAGTACCATAACAGTACAATAAATGTAAAATGTGCGGAATCGCGTATGTGCCTTGATCGTTCGTATTAACCCAGGGACCAGATTATTCTACATTTTCCCTTAAAAAATAGGGCTCAATGAACGTTCGAATCGAACCCGGGACGTTATTATTTTGCATTTTTACCAGACCACTTTACAAAAGAAAATTCTTTCTTGCTGTCTTTTCATGTTGTTACGAAAATCACATTCTTGTGGACAACATTAAAAGTAATCATCATTTTTACCTTATGACATAACTAGACAAATTATGTGATCTTCGCTTTTGTGACAGTAGCTTTCTGTAAGTGAAAAAGCAGTACCCCAATCTTATAACCGGGGTCAACAAACGATCTGGATCTACACTTAACGCAAAGTCAACAAATTACCAAGTATTGCTAGCATTATAAAAGTCACCTACTGGTTCAAGTTGTTTGAGTGAATAAAACTTTAACACTTTTCGAGTTATGCAATACCTTTTGACATATTACAAGATCCGATTTATTCTACAATACAGACTGACAAACATTGAAATTACCAACATTATCTTATAGCCTTTACCGAAAAAAACTAATTTTATAAACATTGCTTAAATATTTGTGATAGGCCAAGATGCAGTATAAGTGTGTTTTTCTCACGTTCCTTAGTTAATATGGCAACCACATTCTGTCTGGAAAAAATAAAATGAAATGGACAGCCTTCATATTTCTATAGCTTTCGACCTTAACGCATCAGACAAAACGGACAGTCGAGTCAAAACATTAAGTGACGTGCATAATCTGCTAATGCCTTAATATCCACATACTAAGTTTAATCAATCGTCAGATGAGCTTTTATTATTTTTGAGTTATGCTTAGATCTAGTGTAGGTGCGGTATTTTTAGCAATCATGTTTTGGTACGACAAAAATGATACAAAAAAGCATAATATCGTCGTTGCCCTTTAACCAAATACTAAAGTTTTTAAATCTAATTTAAATAATTTGGGATATTGCAGTATTCAGTTTTTTTCTGTAAGATGGACAGACGGACGAACAGACGGTTACCTACAGTCCCCTCTATTGTTGCCTGTAGGGCACTATAGCCCTGTTTCAAATGTTGAACCACGGATTCCGATAACCAGTGATTTGGTGTTGCTGACTGCCAAAAATATCAGGAGATTATTAAAATCTAAAACAAAAAAAAGGAAAAAAAAATGAAAAATGAAATTTGTTAGACAACGACAAATTTTGGAACAACAACACAAAACTGACAATATTTATATTTATTCGAATCATGCCTCTTTTGAGCTAAAGTTTTTTTCGCCTTAAACGGCGTATGTGTATGTTCAGCAAAAAAGAAACCTGACACTATATAACTTAACAAGATACATATTCAAAATCTATATTTTGGCAACTTCCCTTAAAAACTAATGGCTAAAACAGTTGTCTCATGCACCAGACATTAAATGATATTGCACCTACTGGGGAGCGAACCCGTTCGACGACAGCGCCTTACCAAGCACTGATAATTTCAAACTTCCCGCCAATCTGATTACGGAAAAAAGGTCCAATCTGAAGTGTAAGGTTTCTTTTATGCTGAGCATATTTTTTAACTATCCGACCGTTTATCCAGACTTATTCCCTTGAAATACACTTAGTTTTCCAAACGCGTCCTTACACAGTGTTAGCAAGTAGGTTCAATGTTTAAACGAATTTCTCTCACAGGCTAAACAGTACGAGGCAAATCGCGAGACAATGTCAATTTGATAATATTTTTGACATTTTATATGTTTATATATATTTTAAAATTACTAACAATTATCTATTTTATCTATTATCTATTATTTTTTGAACAAGAGATTTTGCTACTCATGTTGTCATCACATAACGTCTGCTCAACTTAATGTCGTCATTTCAAGAAATAACGTCGATTTCCCTTTGACACCGTGATCACGTTGCTTATTGTGCATTGCGTGGTAAAAATAACGTTAAGATATTGAAAGTTTTAGCAAAAAACATTTATCCTACTCACAAACACTGTTTAACAATGAGTTTGGAAAACGTACAATATGTATCCATTCATCCAGTGTTCCAACCTTGGCCCAAGATCATAAAACTAAGATTTGAGATTTGAATCAGATGCTTGAGATTTGAGACTGATCTCCGGATTAAGTTTTATAATCTTAGGCACTTTTCTTATAATGCTTCACACTTGGTCGATTGAAGTAATGGATATTAAAGGTGGCTATTCGCTTATAAGAACAAAAAATATTATGTATTTTCAAATATCAAAATCAACAATCGAAAAAGTACAATATATTAAATACATGTATTGTTAAAGCGTTACTAACGCATTAAAATTCACTCGTAACATATCCTACATATACGAGGTACAGTCAGAAAGTTCCCGGACTGGTCCTTTTAAACAAATTATTGACGTCGGATCCTCATAAAATTTAGCATGCATGTATTTCTATTTAAATCTAATATCAACAGCTATGAAAAAGTAGGTTTGAACAAGTATTTGAATTTATTTTTTCACATTTACCATGTCCACAACCATAATACGGAGCACTTCAGAATTTGCTTTATTTTGTAATGAGATGACTAGATTCTTTTTGAAGTTTCTCAAAATAACAGCGCCAAAACGTCTTTATTTTTCCGCACGACATCAACGGAACGTTACTAGCAAACAATTACAAAATTTCAGCGTGATCGGCTGACGTATCGCCATTTTGTGAAGTATAATTTCCGCCGTGTAAAAATTCTGAAGCAAGAAAATGACAACGTTAATTGAAGGTACGGAGCAGTGGACAGTAATTAAATTCTCTGCGACGTCTTGTATGACCCCGACTGATACTTGGAAATTCATGAAACAGAAGGATGGTGTTATTAATTGTTCCAGGACTCTTGTGTTTGAGTGGCACAAACGTTTCCGGAAAGGTAGGGCGGATATTGAGCATAATGAGCGAAGCGGAATGCCGGGAAATAATGCGCGCTTAGTCAAAAAGATTAAGGACGTCCTAGCAACTGATCGGGCAATTCTCTAGATGATATTGCTGACACTGTCGGGCTGTGTCATGGAACTGTCTATAAAATAGTGACCCAGGACTTGAACATGAATAAGGTATGTGCGCGCTAGGTTCCTCGTCTGCCGACAGATGAAATGAAAACAACCCTTAAAAAACGTCATATGAACGTCACGACGTCGCGGAAGTGCTCCGTACATGACATAGTGGGCTATTCTAATGGATCAGAAAACATGTTTATGTTTGTATATTTTACATATATTTATATGTTCTTGCAGTGTAATAGTTGTATTTTTATCTCATATATTTAATTACTGAATCGTACGGAAAATAAAAAAGATATCATGACAGTCCTGGAACTTTTTGACTGTACCTCGTACATGTAATTCGTCCAAAAATTAGGCCTGAAGGTTATAAAGCTGAGTTTGGAAACCAGTCTAAAATCTCAAGCATCTGATTGGCTGAAATGGCGACCAGTCGCCATTTCAGCCAATCAGATGCTTGAGATTTTAGACTGGTTTCCATGCTCAGCTTTATAACCTTGGGCATAGGCCAAATTCGCCCTTTTCAGTCATTTATAGTCATTATGAAGTGAGGCACGCCACGGGAAAAGGTACCTTCGGGAAGTTGACGTCAATCCTTGAAACGACGTCATAAAGTTGAGCAGACGACATTAAATTATTATGCAATTCGCTGTTAAAATACCACTTTATTGTCAAAATGTGTAACACAATCACTGTTTTGTTATGAGAAAATAATAGAAATTTGATAGTTCTTTCTAAAAATAGTAACAACAAAAATGACACAAAAAATGACCGAAGGTACCTTTTCCCGTGGCGTGCCTCAAGTGAAACGTTTGGTATTAATCACATTTGAGACATTGAAGAATTCCAACCTGAAATGTGGGTAGGCAGCTTTAAGTTTGTTATACCATACACATCGTATTTAATTTATAAAACGGTAAAACTTATTAACAGACAATGGTCATGCATCTGTAAGCAGTGTTAAATCATAAACTAAGCATCGGTTGATTTTTGCAGTGAAGCGTTTGCAATATAATGCCCCAACTGTTGGCAGTAAACAGGGTCACAATCAGATGAAAATAAACACCGGGTATGACTTGCACCGGATGTTGCTATTTGCTTTGCAAAAACCTGTGAAAAGCATCGTATTCGGTGAAATGCATGTTCGCATAAACTACGACAAATTAAACAATATGATACTAGTTAGATGTAAGCTGATCATAGCCCACTGTTAAAATATTTTGCGATTCTATGCTTGCTTAGAAACTATAAGCAATTTTATGTTTCACTCGATAAGATAATTTGCTCTTTTAATCAGTCAGGTATAAAATAAAATGTAGTATTAACCCATAGGTTGTATTTGTTCACAGATGGTCATTTGTAAAGTTTGGAGTGTAGAAAGCCGCTTTGTTAAGGATTAACCTCTCGGGCTTATGAGGGTTATTTTTTATATTTGGTATACATGACATCTATAAACTCTTAACCCTTTCCTCCATAGACACACCTTTATTGCATGGGCGAACAGTTTAGATCCGGATCAGCCGGCACAATCCCGCGACCACTGGGTTTTAGTCCTTACATAGTCGAAATCTTTTATGTAATAAAGCTGTCCTGCTAGCTACCGCTTGCCGGACGTGCATCTAAGCATCCACCAGAAAAAAGCTGGAAGTCACCACCCAGATATGGACTCATAGGTGTCAGGAAAAGAGTTAAACTATTCATGTTAAAGGAAAGGAGAGGCCATGTAGTTGTCTGCGTCAATTGACCTACTTTATCCGGTGTCAAGTCATACAGGGCGAATACCGTAAGTTAATGTAATGGTAATAGCAAATGATATAATTAGTGAACCTTTACAAAACAATTGAACAACTTTATACATTCCTATGACTAATATATATACATTTAAGCCCATGTTCTGTCTAACAACAAGTCCAATGTAAATAATGCATGATCAGTTAAAGCCACAATAAACTTGCCAAAACGTTTTTTTTTTTCATTGTGAAAATTAATTAACCACGTTGACCCTTTTCATAAGAAAGTATAAATGACCAACTATTTATGTCCTCAAATAATCCCCAATCATTGAGACCCGGTCCGAATAGTATTTTTGTAGCCCACAAAATTACTAACCAATGTTTACAATCACTCGGCGAAAAGTTATCGGTTTTTTCCGTAAGTGGACCGTAAGAACGCAGTGAGGTCATTCTGTATAATTAGCGACCTTCGCCTGCCGAGAGTTGCCGAGAATCAGCTCGGAAAGATTCGCTGTTTGTTTTGTAAACAAAATAAATGATCCGAAAAACGCCCAAAACATGCTGTAAATCAATAAGATAATACCCTTTTCTTATTGTAAGGTTTATTTTTTGTGTTATTATTCATACAGGTGAAATCTAAAATGTTTTGGTTAATACAAATATGCTGTTTGGCAAGTTTATTGTGGCTTTAATGAATGTATTTAAACTCTGGATAGTGTTGTCTTTTTCTCTTTAAAATATTAGACAAAATGTAAATAACAAATAAAACAAGTGTCCATGAAAAAGCTTATACAAAAACACTTCTAAATAGTATCTATCATTGTATAGGCGGGAATCCATCGGTGTTTAATTATTCTTGTTGCTTTCATTCGTGTTGTTGCTGACACATCTTCTTCAGGAAAAAGCATGGTAACGTGCCCTTTTTTTCGCATGGCGAACGCAAATTAATTTATATTTAGTTTGTGTGTTTTTTTTCATTAGAATGAATGAGAGTTGAATCTTTTATTGGGTTAGATTCAGGAAGATTCGAAATTGGCCAAAAATAATCTTACATTTTCAAACTGCATTAAATTTACCGCTAATACTCTTCTTTCAGAGGTACAAAAATGTGTATTGAGATTTGAGAAAAAAAAACATGTTGACATTTTGAGCAATGATTATAGTCAATGACCTGATGAAAATATCAATCTAAACGATTTTCAAGATGTTGGAACATCTGTGAATTTCCCGTCAATTCACTATGATTCACCAGACAGAACATTGTCATAAATGACCATTATCTTGTTTCTAAAATCATTTGCGTCCTAATGCTGTTTTCTTCCAATACAACAGTAAATAAATGACGTCAAGAAAGCCATGGCAACGGCAGCCACTCCCACCCAGAACGACCAGCCAAACTTCCCTTTATTGTCAAACTTTTTCTCCAATCCGATTTCCCACTCCTCATTCGCTTTGATCCCGAATACAATAATTCCCACTGCCATGGTTATACCTGAAATAGCAAAATCAATCTTGTAATACCTTGAATGGTTTCCAACAAATATATTTAAAACTATAGATCTATATAATGAACAAAAAATGAATATTAGCCGATTTTTATATTCATAAATCGTGTTTAGTAACGCTATTGTTTCTTAAATTGAGATACGGTATTTCAATGTATCTAGGAACTTGAAAAAGCGAGATGTTGTTTTTTTCACAGACTTCAAGGCTGCTCCCTCCCCGTGTGCCGATAGTGTTCGATTTCTAAATAGGGCTTTACACACAGTTCAAAGGTGTGACTTAGGCTTAGTCTTGCAATAAAATCTCTTCATAACATTTTATAATAAAATCTCTTCATAACATTTTATAAGTGGTTTCTTTCAAACAGTTTTTATTGAACGATTCGCAAAAAGTGGTTTCAAATGTTTACGTTGTTGGTTATACGCTCTTATTTCAGATTATCCATACACCCGAGCTGTATTCGCTGAAGAAAGGTTGCCCGAACATTCAGACAGTGATGTGATAATCAATAATCCTTTTGAAGACAGTAGAGAACGATAAATATATTTCTGTAAGTGTTTGCGCTCAACCCGGGGCTAGATGATGTGGACAGCAAAATACGCATTTCAATTACTGCCCATTTACAGGCCAAATTAATTAAGTCTGCACAAAACTTGTACAAATTACCTTCTTGCTCGCAGTATTATCGATTGTAAAGAGAAACGCGTTTATATAATTTTTTTTGCTTATACTGTGATATTCTATACTCTATGTGTCACAACTTAAACAGATTCTATCTTTATTCTGAACTATATAAGCTGTAATCTGGGAACGAAACATATGGCTTATTCACATTCAAACTGAATCAAGTGCAGTGCAGTCAGTCACTTAGTCACCACCCGATTTTAAACTGGAACATAATGCTCTAACTGTCCCAGATAAACACGTCATCCGTTATATGATAAATGTACAAGAACAGATGGTTTGTGTTTTGTGTTTATGTTGAGTTTTTGTTAGAAGAATTGATTCGTTTTTATGCTGACTACAATAATATTATGTATTAACGCTAAAACGACTCAACTTATATCCGAAATAAAAGGAAATCAGGTAACGTTTGCGCTTATTTCGCTAATGTCAACATTCGAGTCTGGCGCAAATGACGCCGATCTGATAACGATAGTCATTAAGACAATTGTTTGTTCGCTACAATCATACTCTGTTACAGTAACAGGAGGCCGCGGACATTGCCGGGCTAAGTATTATCGATTGCTCGTGCAATGTTCGGGAAACTATTGATGTATCATATATTTTCGCGAGGAAGAACTTTTGCGCAAAACGCCACAGTTGATATGTTCATATCTTCGCGCAATTGAATTGTTCTATGACTACATGTTATTAGAGGGGATATTTTCGATTAGGTTTAAATTCGTGCATTTATCCTAGCGCGAAATACGCAAAATTCAAACCTACGCGAAATGTATTGCTGTAAAGGTAGTAGTTTTTAATGTCTTGTTCTTGAGCAAAGATTTGTGAAGCTGATGAAATTGCTAAATGCATGGTATTGTACAGTCACGTGAAAAGTGATGACGACTATGTGGGAACCACTTCTTGAGGTGTGGCTAGGCACTGTCGCCGGACGGTACGGGTTCGCTCCCCAGTAGAGGCAATATCATTTAATATGTGTTCTTCGAAATAAATTTTGGTACGTTCGATAGTTTAACTTAACTCATCATTACTATCATACATTTAGCATTCAGAGCTTCAGTCCTGTAACAGCTGACCTGTACCAAATATTTAGTATTGAGTATATTAAGAACCCTGTGGCAGAAGACAAAATATATAGAAAATATTTGTACAGGGTAGCTGTTACAGGACAATGAGTTTGTTAGCCATATATTGATTTTGTTATTTGTTGATTTTTGAAATGTTTATGTCTTTTTATTGCCTTTTTCAAATTACATCCCAAAATTAGGAAAATATCAAAATGGATTTTTTGCTTATAGAAACAACTTTATAGCATTTGCGGTTGTTTTATACATAGGTGATTCAAAAATTGTCTTTTCCCGAAGGTTTTAAAAAGATAAAAAGGAAGTAAAAAAATTTAAAAGAAGATGAAAAACAGTTTGCTATGAAAAATGTATTCTTTTCTGTTAAGGAAACACACACGTTATATTCGGCAATAAAATCAAAAGAAAGTAAAACTAAACTGTGTCCTTGGGACACTAATGCCCCCACTGCTAAAAATAGTTGCAGGAAAAAAATCTTTTCTTTGCGATCAATTTACACCCTGCTTGATCATATGTGCAAGTTTGAAAGAACAAAGCCTGATAGTATGTCGAGTGCAACCCTATATGCCTTCCACTTCTTCGGGGCATAAAAATCACCGGGAACATTTTTTATATATAAAAACGTCAAGACAACATATATTATAAAGTCTTTTCCCGAAATATATTCGAGTTTATATTTTTCTTAGCTTCTCAAGGGAATTGAAGAAAGAAATAATTGGAAATGATTTACGATTGGTGACAACATGTTTCTCACTAGATCTACGTTTAGAAATCTTGACAGTCAGGGCACGAAGGTTTATAACAAAACAAGAAGACTAGAATAAATTGGATTTTGATTTTGATTTTTTTAATATTGAATTATATGTAAGTGAGTGCCCCTGTAACCATTGTAAGCGTATTTTAAAAGATAAAAAATCAGTATTATAAATAAAAATAAACTCTTCAAAACATCACCATGTTGATCTCGTTCTCAACTTTGTGTTGCTGGATTAACTGGCGGCAATATGCATTTCCATTACTGCACATAAACAAGCTTAAACGAAATGAACCTGCAATATTTTCGTATTTGTCGTGTTCGGTGGATTTCAAAGTTCCCTTTACATATATTTCGATACGACAACCAGAATAGCGAACAAACATCCCTTCACAATGACATTAAATAGTTTTAAGGAATTGATTGGTGACAAAACCATATAGAATTGACAAACGTTTTAAAATGTACAGTTAAACGTACACAGGCGTAATGGGGCTTTCAACAGTTACACCGATTCTTCGTGTGTACGAAAGTTTAGCATTTTGTAAGAACATTGAAAATCGTGCATGCTGTTTTCTTCTAGCAAATTCTAATATTTAGTACATTTTCGCACATATACTGACAGAATAATTCCCTCCCCACTCATGTGTATTCAGAAGATGATTTCTTCTCCGAAAAAGTCACGCGATTTCAGATTGGCCATTTTCAAGCGTTTACAATTCATTGTAGCGCTTTTGTTCAATGACGCAATCTTAGAAAGTCTCCCCGTACAAGCCAGTCAGTATTATTACCTGATACCTTATATAAATGTACTTTGGTAGTTTTGACTGTCTTATGAAATTCTAAAAAAAAGTCCATGTTTGTGAATTGTTGGCCGGTCAATAGTTTCGACTGTTTCCCTCGTGTGCTCTGACGTCATGACGTTATGTGGAACAGTAAAGAAAAAAAATGACTCCAATGATTATTTCTCCAAAAATAAAATGTGGTGAAGTATTTAAACAAATTAAAATTCTGTCAGCAAAATGACAGTTTCCTTAAGTTTTTTTTATGAAATAACAGAGAAAAATAAAAAAATGTTGGCAGTGTGACATAGTTACAAGATTGTTACATTGAGAAAGTTTAATGAAAAACATATTTGCAAAATTATTTTCTTGTTCCTTTTTTTCATCTGTAAGTACTGTTAAAACAGTAATTGATAAGGTAATAAAACCGTTATTTCATATTTGATTTGGGAACAGTCAAACAGTTGTCCCTCGGTGTCGGGGCCCTCGGGCAACAGTTCAAAACACTATCCCCTCCACCTCGGGCCAACATTTTGACTGTTCCCAAATCACATATGAAATAACTGTATACTGTTAACTGCATAAAATCGGCTTCCGGTGTAACGTAATGACATATTATTTACAACATTATCAAGGTTATCCGCACAGCCATTGTTGGGGTGGGAGCGGGGTTGTCCCGCCTAGCTAAATAGGTAGTGTTCGGCGTTATGTGGCTAGCCGCGCTGTCGCCGTGCGAGTTTGATTCCCAGCGTTGGCTTACAGCTACTTTCTTTTGCATGACGTTCTTTCGTCGCAACATTCTGTTTAGTGCAATCGACTGCATGTTTATAACCTTAAACTTTTAGTTATCTAAAACAGTTATTTTCTTCTGTCTGTACGTTCAATAGTTCGTATTTTATGCTTTACTTTCACTAATACAGCGTGATTGGCTGAGAGGATGGTGTGATTATTTGCATGTCTCTGATTTTTCAGTTTTTGCACTGAGAAACAAGATTGCATCGTTCTTCTTAACCTTGATAAATATTTTCGTTTCTGCACTCAACACGCTCTCACTACCTAACGGACAACTTTCATTTATTGTCGGTGAAATCCATTATCTACTTGAAAATCCTAAAATTTATAACACTTCCCGCGGTGCGAAGCTTGCTAAATTCATATATACATTATATTAAAAGACTTATTGTGCTTCCCAATATGATTTAAAGGTCATGTGACTATCAGAAATCAGAGGCCCAAAACTATGGTGTATGCACATGACGAGAAATGTCGCGGAGCAATACCATTTTATGGTTAGCGACATATGGTCCCTAGAATTTAGAATGAGTATGCGCTGAACGAGAAAACATTTAGCGAGTCGGAACCAAATAACATTTGGACAGTGAATCCGTATCACAGGGCACGCCAAAAGGCAAATATAACACATGCATAAGGCATACCCTAGCTTGATTGAATGATACCTGAAACCACCTAATACATGTATAATACTGGGCTGAAGGTTATAAAGCTGAGATTGGAAACCAGTCTCAAATCTCAAGCGACTGGTCGCCATTTCAGCCAATCAGATGCTTGAGATTTGAGACTGGTTTAAATGCTCAGTTTTATAACCTTGGGCACAGGACGAAAAATTAAAACTAAAGTGTTTTAGGAGTACTATTATACATATATAAAAATCGTGATGAACGACCTTTAAAAGAATTAATTGATAACAACAATGAATTGATAACACAAGAGGGCCATGATGGCCCTGAATCGCTCACCTGAGTATGAAACTCAAGTTATTAACCAGAAACAGAATTTTTATTTTTAGCAACAGTGACCTTGACCTTGATCACAGACACGTGGGTAGCAATCCCAATTTGTCTCTTGTTATAAGCTACCCATATACCAAGTTTAGAGTCAATATGCCAAAGCAAACTCAAGTTATTAAGTGGAAACTGAATTTCTATTTTTAGCAACTGTGACCTTAACCTTGATCAGAGATACCTGGGTAGCAATCACAAGCTGCAGTTTGATATAAGCTACTCATACACCAAGTGTGGAGTCAAAAAACCAAAGCAAACTCAAGTTATTAAGTGGAAACTGAATTTCTACTTTTTAGCAACAGTGACCTTGACCTTGATCACAGACACCTAGGTAGCTTTCCCAAGTTGCCTCTTAATTTAAGCTATCCATACACCAAGTGTGGAGTCAAAAAACCAAAGCAAACTCAAGTTATTAAGTGGAAACTGAATTTCTATTTTTAGCAACAGTGACCTTGACCTTGATCACAGACACCTAGGTAGCTTTCCCAAGTTGCCTCTTAATTTAAGCTATCCATATACCAAGTTTGGAGTCAATAGGCCAAAGCAATCTCAAGTAATTAAGTAGAAACTGAATTTCTATTTTTAGTAACAGTGACCTTGACCTTAATCACAGACACCTGGGTAGCAACTCCAAGCTGCCTCTAGATATAAGCTATCCATATACCAAGTTTGGAGTCAATAGGCCAAAGCAATCTCAAGTAATTAAGTAGAAACTGCATTTCTATTTTTAGTAACAGTGACCTTGACCTTAATCACAGACACCTGGGTAGCAACCCCAAGCTGCCTTTTGATATAAGCTACCCATACATCAAGTTCGGAGTCAATATGCCAAAGCAAACTCAAGTTATTAAGCAGAACCTGAATTTCTATTTTTAGCAACAGTGACCTTGACCTTGATCACAGACACCTGGGTAGCAACCCCAAGCTGCCTTTTGATATAAGCTACCCATACACCAAGTTTGGAGTCAATAGGCCTAAGCAAACTCAAGTAATTGAGCAAAGACTGAATTTCTATTTTTAGCAATAGTGACCTTGACCTTGATCACAGACACCTGGGTAGCAACCCCAAGCTGCCTTTTGATATAAGCTACCCATACACCAAGTTTGGAGTCAATAGGCCTTAGCAAACTCAAGTAATTGAGCAGACTGAATTTCTATTTTTAGCAACAGTGACCTTGACCTTGATAACAGACACCTGGGTAGCAACCCCAAGCTGCCTTTTGATATAAGCTACCCATACACCAAGTTTGGAGTCAATAACCCTAAGCAAACTCAAGTAATTGAGCAAAGACTGAATTTCTATTTTTAGCAGCAGTGACCTTGACCTTGACCCTGTGGTCATGATTTGAACAAATTTTGTAGACATCAGTGCCAGGATGCTTCAGGACAAATTTGGTTAAAATCCATCAAGTGGTTTCAGAGGAGATGTTGTTTAAAGGAAATTGTTGACGGACGACGGACGACGGACGCCGGACGACGGACAAAGACGGGTCACAATAGCTCACCATGAGCCTATGGCTCAGGTGAGCTAAAAAACATGTACGGGGATACATTTTACAGCCGAAAATAAAAAATGGTGGGATAAAACAACGATTATTGAACAAGTCGTAGTCTTGCAACGACAAACACATTTTATTTGAAGTGATCAACTTCATGAAAAAAAGACAAATGGGGCTTTAACAAGTTTAAGCTACATGTAATTTACTTCTACATCGCGAATTTAGATAAAACATGGGTAAATAAAGGACGTCTTTATTCTGATTTTTGAGTGGATTTCCAGACTGTAAAAAAAACAATGTAAGGCAGCGTTTTCTGATAGTGTCTGTCAAATATTAGCAAACTTCGTCTGAAGACTCCAGATGACTATAATTATCCCTGTTCTATGAAGTTTAACGCATTATGTGATATTAATTGATGACCGTTCCTAGAAACACGTCAAATGAAGCCTAATAACAGAGATTTCCACAGCACACCTATATCATGTCTAGTTCTGTTTACATGTATTTCCATCATACTGACAGTTGTCTTTCTGCGCCGATACGAGAATCTCGTCTTTTGCGAGAATCTCGTCTTTCGACGTATTTGCACTGTTAAACATCAGACACAGCACCCGCAAAAATTTTAACGCCTACCTTCTGTCCGCTGAACGCATTATGTTTTAGCGACTTCTCGTTACTAGAGACGATGGAATCAAAGCTGGAAAGTATGCAGGCGGATCAAACATAAACGAATGAAATGCATTTTTCCCAACTAATGCATTGTAATTATCAATGCAACAGGTCTAGCATTATTTAATTTTAATATAATGCATTACACATGCCAAAATGCTGTTACTGACAGTCAACGTTTGTATTTATTGGCAGCTAACATGTGATGCTTAATTTAATGCATTACTTTTTGAAATAACGCTACTCTAATGTATTACTTTTTCAAAACTTTATGATAATGCAAATTTAATGCACGAATTTGGTTAAAAATGTTTATTTAATTTATTACATTTAAAAGTTATTCGTCCCATATCTGCAGCACTCGGACTCTGATGCTCACGCTGCAGCAACAACATTTGTAATAACAAAGTGGCCATCTAAAAATGGCCACAGAAAACATTCTTTCTTTACGATCATCTACACATCCTGCCTGATCATCCGTGCAAGTTTGAAAGAAATCCGCCTGAAAGTTTCGGAGGAGATGATGCCACAAGATTTGGAGGACGTTTGTACGTAATGACAGACGAGTGCAGCTCTACATGCCTCCCACTTCGTGGTGGCATTATAATTTATTCGCCAGACCGCATTACGATGATCATGTTCACTTTTTGATAGTAAAACGCATTGGGGTTCATGATATTATCGAAATAACCAACTTTAAATGTTTATTTAGTATTTCACTTTGAACTAAATAATACCACATCTGAATAATTTGTTTAATATATGAGAAACTTTTCCGCACTTACTAAATGATAAACAATATACATTAATCTGAATCGCATAGCAACGAGAAGTACACTTTCGCCAGCCTATATTCGAGATCTCGGTGATCTCTGAAAAGTTGCGATTGTTTCAAGGCTAATCGAGTGAAAATGAAATCCAGATAAAAAAAAACTCCATTTGGTGAGAATAAGTTAATACAGTGTTAACACAGACTATTTTAGACAACAGTAGATTTTATAATAATCATTTACTGACCTGTACTATGGGCAATCATAAAAATAGAATCGTTCCCACCAGAACAATACTTGCCTATGGAATGCAAATAAAACAGTTCCAAAAACTGATAAGCATTTTCTGAACTCTTCAAACTTAGGTTTACTAATAATTAGCCATCTTTTGACACCAAAACAATATTCATTTTTACAACTAATGGCGTATCATGTAGTGAAAATATGCCAAATACGCCGTTCTCCAAGTGCCGTCAGTGCTTTGTTGTGTTTTTTTTGTGGCGCAAACTATATATGCGCAATGAAGAGGCGAAAATAAATATATATATATATAAAGCTGTTTCAACAACATCTATCGCTTATGTGAATTCTAAGAAGCGGTAGACTGAAATAAAACAATAGATAAAAAGTACTATTTGCCTTGACACGTGTTGTTATCACGACGTAACTGAAGGCTGTTGAGCACGATATGTTTGTGACTTAAAGTACTCAAAATGTGTTTGTCAATATTCGGCCTATTTTCTTAAGGGAAGCTTCAATATATCAGTTAGCATAGCTTCGGTAATTGTTCAGTAATTCAAAACTTCTATCTTTTCCTTATTAATGTTTTGCTTCAAATATTCGCAATGATAACGCACGAGTTATATTTTCAGATTAAATCCAGTTCATGTTCGTCCACTGTATATTTTGTTCTCAAATTAGCAATGAAGTTTCGATGTTCACCGTCATATGCAGCCATTGTTTTGGATGGATCAAAACAAAGTGTTTGCGTGTATTTTTAACTGAGCGCAACCCATGGCTAACTCGGGCACACCTAGAGTTCAGTATTTTCATATTTGTCGTGCACGCCAGCTTTAATGGTTCATTTTGATTATAATTTAAAAAAAAATTGTGACAACTTGTGACAATGTTTCATTAAAGAGCGCGTTTGATTGAACCCGATTGGTATAACTGTACCTAAATTAACAGTCGACAGCGTGGCATTTTATAAAATGTGTTAATTGGCACTGATCTGGACTAGAAAAATATGATTGGACAATATACAACCCCATCACATTTAAATTATTTCTTCTTTTTCTCCGACATCTATTTTTATTATACTTTAAAATCAGTGTACAAATGTAATTACGTTATAAAAGTAAGTACTTATAATTAATTATTCAGTTACATTAAGCAATATATTTAAATATTAAGTTAACTTAACAATTAAAAGCCTCACTGAATGAGGAAACTTTGTGTGGGCAATGTATGAAAAAACAACCTAATCCTGTTTTAGCTCTAGATTCATGTTATCTTTTTGGTAACAAATACAAATTTAGATCAAGAAGTCGGAAGTGCCTGATTATTTGCCTGGTTAGTGGTCAAAGAGAAGGATTGTAATACAATTTAGTGGTTGGCATTATATTTAGTTCCATGAAATTACAGTTTATTTTCAAATTGTTAATAAATCAGTACTTACACATCCTTGAACTATTTATCTAGTTCGTGAATTAATACTCTGCTATCATTAACGTTGTCAGAACTTGTTGCTCGACGCGTTTGCTATTCATTTTGTTTTGCAAATTTTATTATCTTTGTAATAGTAGTTGGCAGCGTTGGTTTCAAACACTCTTTGTAAAAGACTGCTACGCGGGAGAAGGAAATGCACTGATCCAAGCATCAATGTGACTTTTCGGAAGGCTAGCAGCCTCAGTTTAGTTGTTGGCATTCGTTGTGATACAGAAGGTCTTGCCCACTGCAAACTACACAGAAATCACTCCAGCTCAGAGAGACTACGAGACACTTTTGCCTGAAGGAACCCTGTCCAGAACAGTTCACTCAGGACCCTGCAAACTAAGTAATAGCACAGATACACTGGAGAGCTTTGTTACTTCTGTCTGCAAGTCTTGCAAAGGAAGGAAGTAGAAAAATACTTGGTCAACACATTCAGGGCACCAAAAGTATAAAAGTATTTGCAATCGTACCAGTGGCCGAACCGGGGAAAGTGCTGCTAGAGGCATTTGATACTCATTTCCACTTTTACCGAATCTACACGTTGATGCTACCCAGAAACAGTACTTTTAACGATATTGCTGCTAAAACCCAAGTAGACAATTGCACAAAAAATCTAGTTGGTTCTGTTGCAGTATTTTGCGATCCAAGCACACATGCATCTGAAGGGTATCTTCTTGAGCTGCCAGAGGATATGGGTGTAGCACTGGGTCTTCAACCAAAACTGGCAATGACAAGTTCACACCTACTGCACGAGGACATTGACTTGTTACGGACATAAGTGCAGCATCCAAAGGTGATTGCTCTCAAGAAATGGGGCTGGACATTCGGAACCAGTGAAAACCTGGTCAACTCAGTGTTAATTGTATTTGATACGCAAAAAAATATGTTTAATTGAAATTATAAATGAGTACTTACAAATTAAATAAAAATCGGATCCGTATTGTGAGCATATAAAATTTTCAATTTCCAACAGATTGCTGTATAAAGACAACTATTTGGCATCTGTGTTACTGTCACTTAAAAGTTTGTTTTGCTTTCATTCCGTTAAATATCTTATGAAAACTTCACTTAAACCTAAAATGACTGGTTAAGGTGCTTACTATCGAAATTATATTTAACCAATGTTCTAACTACATGGATCATACGATTTTCAATTTCTTCGCAAGGAATTAGAGTACACTCTTCGAATTGAAAACAGTACATTAAAGAACATTATTTCATGTATGATCGATATGTAACAGGTGTTGTATGTACAGTCTGAAATGCGACCAAAATAAACGCGCGACTTGTCCGCTACAGTGAGGTTTGTTAGCCTGGTTGCACCAGCAGATGTGCAAAATATGTTGTTAACACAGTGCATATCGGTTCATCGTTGAAATAAAAGCCCCATTTTGCCTTGGCACTTTTAATTGCAAGATAGACGGTTACATTTTAATTCATTTTCCTTGAAACTGTATCTCGAAAAATATTAATCAAGTTGGCATCAAGTAAGAAGGAATTTCAATTGTGCTGCAACTGATATTCTGTTGACCAATCAGACGTGCTTTAGACCAATCATAGAGACGAACATTTGGCCAATCAGACCTATGCATTTGATTATTCTTGCAAAAAAATCAAACCTAAGGGATACACATTAAATCATTATAGGTATATTGTTGAAACTGCATTAGCAGCCACTTGTATTCAGGAATCACCTGTTTTAAACGTTTAAGCTAGTTTTCATGTCATAAACTGGCTATTCTAATTTTTACACATTTTAAACAGCCACCTATGTGATGCAGCCACTTTTTGTCAATCCATTGGGTGGCTGCTAAATACATGTTTGACTATACTTATAGAAACAAAAAAAAGTCGTCGCCACGCGCCGAAAACCAGGTTTTCATTTAATACTTATACTTTTGTAAAGAAAATATCTGATATAAAGAAACTGAACTTCTTTTTTTAGCAACAGTGACCTTGATCTTGATCACAGACTTCCGAGTAGAAATCCCGAGTTGCGTCTTGGTATCAGCTCCCCAAAGAACGTTTGGTGTCAATAGATCACAGCTAACCCAAGTAATAAGGAGAAACCTAAATTTCTATTTGTAGCAAAAATGACATAGACCTTTATCACAGACACCTGGGTATCAATCCTAAGCAGTGTCTTGATATAAGCTACCCACAAACCAAGTTTAGTGTCAATAGGCCAAATGTTCTGAGTTTACCACACCTGAGACTTACACGGCTTCAAACTTGATGAAACGAAAGCGGTGCTTTGATGATAACAGTACCAGCCAGTAAGTATAATTTTAACAACTTATGCATATTACAATTATATCTAAGCTTTTCAAGAGTATAGGCAAGACACTTTAATAAACAGTTTCTTTTCAGTTATAAATATGTTTAATTACCATAATAGCATCACATTACTTAAAGCTAAAGTTTACATTTCAATTTTCAGGATTTACACGACAGTTGACAGTTTGCCACCGGAGCTGAAGGAGAAACTGGAACCGTACATTACTTCGTCTGTTTACTCCAGTCGGGAGTACCTGAATGTGATTCAAAGAGCCTTCGTTAAATCTAAGGTGGCTGAACTTAAGAAGACTGGCCAGAAGCTGGGAGATGCTTTTATGGCTGGTGTAATCACTGCAGGTGTTGACAATAGGATCTGGACAGAGGACTTCAGACCATCTGCTGAAAAATCACTGGCTGAATATCTGTTGGGCAGGATGAAAAATGAAAGAAGAATCAGTAATAGGCATGATATTGTAGCCAACACCAGGAACAGATTGGAGAGCTATATGAACGATGAGTCGTCTAGCCTATCCAACTTTGACGTAAGTGCGGACCAGGATGACAATTAGTTTTCATTTCACTGATATGGACAGTTAAATACAGTTTATTGTTACTGTTACGAGCAGAAACTGCATTTCTATTTTTAGCAACAGTGACCTTGACCTTGATCACAGATACCTGTGGTAATCCCAAGCTGTCTTTTGATATTAGCTACTCATATACTAAGTTTGGCATCCAGAGGTAAAAGCAAACTCAAGTTATTAAGGGTAAGCTGAATTTCTATATTTAGCAAGTGACCTTGACATTTATCACAGACACCTGGGTAACAATCGCAAGCTGCCTGCTGATATAAGCTACCCACAAACCAAGCTAAGCGTCAACAGGCAATTTGGCATCAACAGATAACATTCACAAAATACTTAACAAAAAATCTAAGTCAAAAAGGGGCATAACTTTTGCAAAACACAATCAAAACCCCTATGAAACTTGACCTGATAACTGGTACTGTGATGTCAAACAATTATGTAAAGTTTTAAAGCTATACCTTGAATGGTAACTGAGAAAAGACAACTTTCACAAAAAACTTAACACAATTTTTAAGTGAAAAAGGAGCATAACTTTGTCAAAATAAGTCAGGGATTATGAAACTTGTCCTCATAATTGGTATTGAGATGTCAGATAACTATGTTAAGTGTCAAAGTTGTACCTTAAACGGTTACTGAGAAAAACACAACTTTCACAAAAAACTTAACAAAATTTCTAAGTGAAAAAGGGGCATAACTTTGTCAAAATACAGTCAGGGATTTTGAAACTTGTCCTGATAATTGGTATTGATATGTCAGACAACAATGTTAAGTTTCAAAATTGTTCCTTGAACGGTTACTGAGAAAAACACAACTTTCACAAAAACTTCACAAAATTTCTAAGTGAAAAAGGGGCATAACTTTGTCAAAATACAGTCAGGGATTATGAAACTTGTCCTGATAATTGGTATTGATATGTCAGACAACTATGTTAAGTTTCAAAGTTGTACCTTGAACGGTTACTGAGAAAAACACAACTTTAACAAAAAACTTCACAAAATGTTGACGCCCGCCCGCCCGCCCAACGACATACCCCAATCTAATAACCAGGATTTTTTCTAAAGAAAACCTGGTTAAAAATACTATAAACATGTAACATTTCTTTAATAAGACCGTAACGATTCCTATAAACTATTCTTTTCGCATTTCATTTAAAGTGGTATTTTTAACAGCAATTAATGAACTACAGCAAGAAAAAGTTTTTTAAAATTTGAGAATCACATCAATCAAGCTGTCCCATATTCAACCTGCCATTATTTTTTATAATAGTAAATGTTTAACAAGCTGAAATTTAACATTTTGTTAAATTCGACCTATTAACCTAGATTTTATCAACTAACAGTTTTGAAACACTAGGCAAGTTTACTAATAATGGATTTAAAAAAAATATTACCTTTTTTGTTTATATGTTTGATTTTGATCTTGAAAATATATTTGTTTTTGTTTTTATTCGCGCTAGAGACATATTTGTTCGATCCCAGATTTCCGATTTCGACCCCTAAGATTTTAGTGAAAATCTGATGCAATGTGAAAATTCAAAATCGGTAAACCAAGTAGGTCAAGCTTTCACCTTCTTGTACGACCTTTTGAAAACATTTATAACCAAGGGAAACCTTATCATTATATGGAGAAAATACTGCCATCATAAAGCCTCGTAACTGTAGGGTGATGCCACTATTCATTTCTTTATAATATGAGGCACGCCACGGGAAAAGATACCTTCGGGCAGTTGACGTCAATCCTTGAAAGGACGTAATAAAGTTGAGCAGACGACATTAATTATTATGCAATTCGCGGTAAAAATACCATTTTATTGTCAAAATGTGTAACAAAATCACTGTTTTGTTATGAGAAAATGATAGAAATTTGAAAGTTCTTTATAAATATAGTAACAACAAAAATGACAAAAAATGACCGAAGGTACCTTTTCCCGTGGCGTGCCTCATATATCTCGAAAACTATACATATAATCTTATCTAGCACTTGTTTGTTCATATGAGAACTTTTTGAGCCAAGTGCGATGTTGGTGCATCATAGAACATTGTTTAAACTCCTATTGACAAAATGACCGTTTCGAGGCGGTAACCCTTCAGGTTTCCATTTTGTTGATTGTTTACATGTGCCTATATTTTTAGCCAAGTTTTGTCCATTTCCTCTGATTTTAGGACCAGTTCCTTGCATATGCTTCGTCATTTCTGCCATGCCTATTGTTCTGCGCAACAACTAACATTCAATGGACCAATCAAGTTACGTTCAAATCGTCATATTATAAATATAAGCCAATCACGTTCATAGCGATGCTTTTTATAGAAAAAAAAACACATCGTAAAAACGCATCGTAAATAGGTCAAACCGAGTGTACATCTCATTAAAAGATGAATCTAGCTCTGAACTATTTATAGAAAAAAATATTAGTAATTGATAGAACTGGAGAGTACACCTCATTAAATGTGGCATGCATTAATTTAGCACTAAGCCTATGTGTTAAAAATTCAATAACAAATAACTGGAAAGAGAACTCAGTAGGTAAGCGCCGTGTTATAAAACTAACAAGTACCAAAATATTGCAAGTCCGGTTTTATTTAGCCTGTTCATGTGCAGTTATGTCCACGCCGCCTTGCCCCCTGCTGGAGCGCCACTCAAATTTAATATTTGTACCGTGCTCAACAGCCTTCGAAAATGATCAAAATCAAGCTAAATCTGGAGACCAGTCTCAAATCTCAAGCATCTGATTGGCTGAAATGGCGACTTGGTTTTGTATCGATATCTTGAAAAATGTGCATCGGTATTTAATCGGCATCAAGTACGATTTCATGACACACCTAGAACTTGAGACATCCAAGTTTTAATTTCCTTAATACGGTGTTCGTAATCATGTTATTACATTTAACACTTAATTCTGCAATTATAGTTTCTCAAAATTTCTGATCACTGCATCATCGGGGGTGATAAAAACTTTAACTTGTAAGTTTGCCGCTATTTAAAATAAATAACATTTTGAAATAAATTCCAGATCAATGTTTCTCCAAGTAAATACAATTTCAGTTTATGCATCTGAATATCATGCACATTTTTCAACAATAAAATGGTTTAATAGAAGACGAATGTTTATGTTTATACTTTCCGGTTAAAATATTGCCTTATATGATTTATCCGGTTTAAATATTGCAGCTAATGATTATCCGGATAAAATATTTCCGTAACATATATTGCCGCCGATGGTTATCCGAATAAATATTGCCGTTAATTATTATCTGGTTAAAATATTGCCGCCAAAGGTTATCTGGTTTAAATATTGCCGTATATGATTTTCTGGTTTAAAAAATCCGTAATAAGATCCTATTTAAATATTGCCGCTAATGTTTTTCCGGCTAAAAATTACCGTAATATAATCCGGTTTAAACATAGCCGCCATTGAAAATCAGATGACTATTCTCTGGCGTTTCTGTGATCAAAATAGACAACCATTTTTTTACTCTTGCGAGGTTATCAACATATTCATAATAATGACGATAATAGGATAAACAAATTAACAAATGCTACAATAGGACTTAACAACATATTTTATCAAGAAATTACACAAATACTACAAATGCAAGTTGGTAAATGGCAGGTCAGTTATTATCTTCAGTTGTACAGGTAACAACAATTTTCGCTGTAATTAGTAATGACAAATATCTGCATCAAATTTAGAACTCCGACACACCCAATTTAAATAAATTGGCTTCTAAATGGTGTCGCTGCTTAAAAGCTAAGGGATTGATGACAAGGGAACTTTGAAAGCCACCGAAAACGACAAATATGAAAAAATGCAGACTTGGTTTTATTGAGCCTGTTCATGGACAGTAATGAAAATGCATATTACTGCTCACGTCGCCTGTCCCAAGGTTGAGAGCATCTCAATATTTACACCAGTAATAAGTACATTTTTTATCCATCCCAAACGATGGTTTGCATTTGGCGGTGAATAAGGAACTTTCAATGAGCTTTACAATGGTTCACTGACAGGTTTGGTTGAGTTACAACTCTGCCACGCGTTGCTAAATGTAAGCCCAATTTTTTGCGATACTAAAAGCAGTCCCCTGATCGTAAATGAGACGATACTTGCATGATAGAAGCAAAAGTTCACAAACAGGTTCGCAAGAGTTACAAATCTGACACGCGCCGTTGAGAGATGTGGCGATAGAAACATGTACATGAGGGAAGCAGCAGCCAAGACGGAGCATGGCTAACAACTATGAAACACGCTTGCTAAGCGCCAATATGGCGACACTTGCACGAGAAAACCATCAGTCTAAAAACAGGCTGATAGCGGTAACAACTGTGACACGCTTTGCTATATCATTTGACAAAACTTACATGATAGAAGCAGTAGTCCACTAACAGGCTGATGAGGGTTACATCTATGACAAGTGCAGCACAACGACAATGTGGCGATTAGTAAAGCTACCAAACTGAGACCAAGGCCAACTGACATCAACGCCTGCACGGCTTTGAACCAATCTGAAATTAGAAAAAAAACTAGGTTATTAAACAAATCCGAACCAATGACTACGTGAAAGTTTTGACGCTTAAATTTACAACATAATTTGCTTCGAGGTATAAAACTAGAATTTAGTGTTCCGTGGAACACATGTATCGCCTGCTTGCAAAACGTTAAAATGGTGCCCTATTTTACAATACATTATTATTTAAAGGCACACATGTATTGCAACACTACAATTACTGTTTTAATCATAACTTATCAGGTAGTATTTGTACTTTATGAAAATTGTAGTGACTTACGACGCTAATTATTTTTACAACGCTAATTTAAATACCGGTAAGTTCAATCATAAATTCTCCGTTAAGAAACTTCAGAGAAGATTTTCTTGTAATAATTAAACTACATGTACATGTAATTATATATATTTCATCAATTATAATCCCAAACGAACGTGCCATATAATTAGCTATGTCTGATTAACTTCTTGCGTCTATATTCCATCTAAAATGGTACTCGTTTTTGCGACTGATTTTTAGAAATCTGAGCTCTGTATAATGACCGCCTAGAAATAATTATGTAAAACTATCAGCCTGATGTCTGTACTCGGATAAAATTACCTAATCGATTGTAGTTATTAGTAAACGCCTCTACAAGATTGCTTGTGGTCAACGAACGAGCTTGTCATACTGTTAGTTAAATATTTTTCGAAGGGTACGGTACCAATATTCGTTGGGTACCAATATTCGTGGATTGCGTGGGCAGATATATCAACAAACAAAAATCCCACCAACGAAATAAATTTGATGGTAGGAAAATGAAATCCTAAGACATCGCAGATTTCAACGAAAACTACGAAAGGTATGACCTTATTATTCTAAAGAAACAATATTTTTCTTTACGCTTTAGTTCATGGGACATTCCATGGACAAACAGTGCAGATCCTGATCAATCGGCACGGATGGTAAAAAGAATTCCCAGTTCAATTTAGGCTATTAACACAAAACGGAGAAGGCGGTCGACATAGCCTCCTATGAGGCTGGTGCTGGTGCACCCTAAAACATGGTTTAAACCCTCACTGGCAAATTGTTTTGCCAGTGACCGTTCCAAGGCGGTAACCCCAAGGTTTCTCTTTTTCGTAATTAGTTTGTGGTGTCTTTTTTTTAAACTGATATTCTTATAACAAAAATCATGCTTTCTTTTTCTCTACCTTTTCGCTGCCTGTGGGGGCTGTGTTTTCCGATTGTGGCAATTCATGATAAGCGTTTTTTTTTCAGTTTTTCATTTTCGTGTAGATCTTCAAACCTTAACTTGTTTGCATTAATTTGAATACCACTATACTATACACAATGTTAGCGCATCCGCAAATACACATGGCATATTAAAGCTAGTTGAAAAAAAAATCGTTGACTCCCATTTGTCCACTAAAATGCAGCAAACACCATAAACTGTTCGCGACACATTTCATTAGAAGTAACATACATAAATATTGCATTAAATGAACACTGCCACACAAGGGATTAAAAATATCATAGTTGTGTTTTCATGCGAGTTATTTTGCAAAACTAAGCTACGTTTTATGCCGTTTTGCACTTGCTGTCTTTACTAGCCAGCAGCTTTTGGCATGTTTTGAGTTATCTCTCCACGTGAGATCGTAAAACCTGGGCAACAAATATGTGGATCAACCTAAAAGTTTACACATGCGTTTCCTTGAACCCTGTTTAATTTTTTGCACTTCTTATGGAACATAGCATGGCAGAGTTCCAGGTGATATGATTTGTTTTGGCGGAACTGTTTCATTAGTAGTAAATATGTCACAAAACTGGATCATTACTATAGTTATTATTTGGCAAGGACAAAAAAGCGCAAATAAGGACAAAAATACGCAAATGAGGACACAAATCACAAATGAGGACAAAATACGCAAATGAAAACAAAAGCTTTTTTTACTATTGGCGTTTTAGTAATTTGGCGTAGCAAAAGTACATTTATACTAAAGACAAAAGATTTCCGGAATCTTTATGCCGACTGTCCTAGTTTTGGCAATGGAATTTTAATTCGATTTCATCAAAGTGTATTTAGGGCGGAGCCAGATGGGTTTCAGTGGGGTTACTCCAACCAACATCTTAGGACTGCAATATTGGAGTGTCATGGAAATTATAGCCAGGAAGTTGGAAATTATCATGTAACTAACACAAGACTGCCCCAAACAAACCCCCTACTGGAAATCCTGCATTCGACACAGGGTGTATTGATGAAAAAGCTGTTAATAGAAATTGATCAGGCCAATAAATAGGTTCACTATGTCGGCATAATTTTTATTTTTGTCGTATCCACAACGACTTTTAAGTATCTATTTCATACATTTGATTATAATTAAGCGTTGGTGTTGTTTGTGACGTGTGGCTGCTGTCAAAATCTTCTTGTGCTGTTCTCAATAACTGTTTAAGGCTGTTAAAGAAAATTGCGGTAATTTCCGATTTCATGTATTATGAATTTTACCTGAGCACCGTTTTCATATTTAACCATCTATTTGAGGTTTTGATTCAAGGAAATGAAAATGGCCTAATCTATCTGCAAGTGAGAGATAGTTTCTTATTCAATACTTGTGAACTAACTCTGTTCAACGACTGAGTTTGCTAATTTCGATTTTGTCAATCAAACGGTGAACGCGTAAAATCCGAAACCTTGTTAAAACGGAAATTACCGCAATCGTCTTTCAAGACAATTAATGATTGCAGGGCCCAAGATCATAAAACTAAAGCTGGAGACCAGAATCAAATCTCTAGCATCCCATTGGCTGAAATGGCGACAAGACGCAATTGCAGCAAATCAGATGCTCGGGATTTGAGTCGCCATTTCAGCCAATCGGATGCTTGAGATTTAATTTTCTCCAAACTCAGTTTTACTTGATCTTGGGCCATGGTCCTAATCTAATAAATCTGTTACCAGTGTCGAATCTCAAGCTTACTATTGGTGAGTTCGGATACTATGCTTGATTTCAACCAATCAAGATTGCAGAGATCCAAAAATAGTCTCCATTCTCAATGTTCATAACCTAAGTACAAATATAACAAGAAGCAGTGGGGAATGTACAGTGTGTATCTATTTCAATATTTCGCGACATTTTTTCCACTTTCATTTCTGAAATACTATTTTTAATAATTACAATAGAAACAAAATACTTTAAAACCACTAATTTAGACCATTGACTATAAAGACATAATATTCAAAGCTTCAATGACCGAATCAATTGGAATTTAGGTTGGTGGGTGATTTTCGTGCAAAGATCAAAAAGCTTAAACGAGTGAGAACACCCCGTAAAATTTTTACTAGTAGGCGGATTTTATTTCAAATTTCGGTAAAACTATTTTCACATAAAACTTATCTACATGTATACGTGTATTTTTTACTTTTTTAGAGCCCTAGTTTCGAGACTGAGAAAGAATGAATAACCACCTTTAAACTATGCACCAAACAACTCATAAATATGCTTCATGCGTCACGGGAAATAGTCTCTAAATATCCTCTGGGAAATCTAGGAAAATTAAGAATGGTCAGCATTTTAACTTCCTGTTACCTCAGATATTAGATTATTAGTTTAATACTAAAACGGGGGTTTTACACAGGTTTTTGTATCGCCCTTTCTAAGAAAAGCGAAACATAGGGATTACTATGTCCGTCCGTCCGTCCGTCACGAAAACATAACGTTGGCTATAACTTTGGCATTTCTCAACTTAATATTACTTCATGAAACTGGAATTATATTGCTTGTGACAACACGCTCATGATGATGCCATATGATTTAGGTCAAGGTCACATTTGATGGAATTATGTTCTATTTTTTCTAGATTTTTACAAGAAAACTTAACTTAGCATTTAACTTGTTATTTCTCAACTTAATCGTTCTTCATCAAACTTTCAAATTATATTAATCATGACATGCTTGTGATGATGCCGAATTCTTAGGTCAATATGAGTTATGCCCCATTTCGTACTTGCATGTTTAATCCGATAAAGTACCAGAGGGCGACACAAACGAACACCCATCTAATGCATTTATTACATTGAAGTTTCTTTTTGTTAAAGAAACAACATTATTTAAAGAACCCGCGCCAAAGATAATCAAACTGAGGTTGCATACCACTATCAAATCTCGAGCATCTGATTGGATGAAATGTAGACAAAATTCCATTTTAGCCCATCAGATCCTTTAGATTTTATGCACAATAATCTTCGATTTTCTGACATAAGCCAGTTTTTTTAGTTATTATCATTACTACCCTATGCCGTTAGCCAGTTCAGTAGCATAAAGCTAGCTGGGCCCTAGGATCATAAAACTAAGATTGGAGACCAGTCTCAGATCTCAAGCATCTGATTGGTCAAGTATAAACAAATATATATATATTCAATAAATCACATGCTTGAAATTGGAGACTGGTCTCCAGTTACAGTTTTATGATCTTGGGAACAGGTGGCTCACCAAAAGGCCATTTCTGAGCGGGACTTGAACCTTATACCATTATCTCCGAAGGCGGACGTCTTAACCATAAGGCAGAAGAGAATGTTAAAGTTTTGAATGTTGTTGCAAAATATTCACAAGTGATCGCGTTTATCGTATGCGACATATATTCCGTAAACAATCGCGTTTCGGTTTTAGATGCTGCAAATGATGACACCATGAATTTACAAAGGCCGTGCAAAAGCAATTAGAAACAGGTGCACATTGCTTTAATTTTTCATTATAATTCAAATCATTATTTTCTTAACGAATAAATTCTGATAAGAACCAAAGAAGTGTTCGCACATAAGCATCATGTGACTCAGTTTGTTTTCCACCTTAACGTGCTACATGTACCAAAAAGACTAAAATGAATGTTCGGGCGTGTTTAGATATGCAATGTTCTAGCATCATTTGTTTTTGCTTTTGTACCAATAGTTGCATTCTCCGAGAGATGTCAATAAATGAGAAATTCATGCAACAACTAGATTTTCACAGACCAATCAGAGACTGGGAAATAAGCATAGTGTCCATCAGCGCCAATCATGTTAAAGAAATTAATATATTTATAAAAAAAAATATATTTATAGAAAAACACTATTACAGAAGTAAAAATTATCGACTATTTATAGATATAGTTAATTGCCAGTAGAACCTATTTATATTATTTTTCTATAAATAGAAATCTGGCATTATCTGGTACAATCGCTCCCAGCTAGAGGCACTATCATTTAACACAATCGGCATTAAATTATATTGTCTTAGTTAGTTGTGTCTGATTGGCCCAATGGCATCGTCCATAGTCATACTTAAACTTGATATATAGTGGTAAAATGGGGCTTTCAGGGGGGAAAGAACATGTTACCATGTATGTGTATTTATGCCGGAAAAAAAGAATGTTCGCGCATATAGATATGTGTGTTCCACATAAGCAGGAAGTAATAATTAAATGTACATTACTAATTGCCTAAATGCACAAAAAGTGAAATATGCATATCAGGAATCGCCACACTCATAAAACACAGCCTCCCCACGCAGCGAAAAAGAAGAATAGGAAGAAAAGAAAGCATGTTTGTTATAAGTATGTCAATTCAAAAAAGACGCCACAATTAAAGGAATACGTTCGGCTGCTTCTAACATTTGTTTAGATGATTAAACATCTTTTGAATAACACAATTTTCGTAATCAATCGATGACGACGAATATGATAATTGTAAAACTTTTTTTTAATTACACTGATAATCGTTTTTTCAAGCGTAGCATGAGCGCGGCCATTGTTGACATCTCGTTGTCTCGCGAGAGATAAAAGACGAGGAGTGACGTCATTTACACACTTCCGGTTCATTTTGAATAAACGCAGAGATGAAAGCAGGCAAAATTAATTATATGAAAACATTGCTATTTGCGTGAAATCATTGCAAAGTAGCATAAATAGGAAAATTTCACATTATAGTTTTAGTGTATTGTGTGTTCTTACCTTCTTATCTTACATTTTGCCCAAGTAATTGCATCGCTCACTATGTTTCAATAGACAATATGTTTAATGAGAATGTTTGAGGCTCCGATCGCTTAATTGAAATATTTCCTTTTAGTATAAAATAACATTGAGTTTATGATTGTCCCCTCACGTCAGTTAAGATTTTCACACCTTTTTAATATGTCACCCGATCTTCTTCGGAGCAAGCTAGCTAGTGAGATTATCGTATCAGTTAGTGGCTATTAACAATAACACGGGCGTGTTAAAACTTGTACCACTCAGTGTGCAACATCAACTTTTATTTTCTAATTTTATAATTAGATTTAAGAAAGAAATATACAATTTTACAGTAAATGTTCGTATTGAAGTGTCGAGTTGCACTCGACCCCAGGCTTAGCGGCGTGGGGATTAATATGCATTTCAATTAATACCCATGAACAAGCTCAATCAAACCGGGCCTGAAACATTATCATATTTGTCAGAGTTTGATGGCTTTCAAATTTCCCTTTTCATCAACTTAAATTTTTAAAAATACATTAATTCAATTCAGGGCCTTCCCCAGGCCATTATGACATACAGGCACCGGTATGCCTTAATTTCTTAACAAAGTTTACTTTTTTCGGGACGATTGATCTGCCGGTATGCTTTTAATCTTGGTCGCGATGGCTTCATATTCAACAAACAGTTCAATGTCCCCTAAGCCATTTACACTGTTGTGGGACACACCAACCGTTTACAACCCCAGACAAATATCTGACAAGCTCTAAATTCGCCGACATCCGTTTATTCAAAATCGTCATGTCATAAAGTTGTTGTGTATTTCACTGTCTACATGTCGCAAATCAAATTTACAGGTCAAAAACGTTATGGTTAAGCAAATTAGCCAATGACGATCGAGTTCTCTACTTTTTTCTCGGTAAACTCCGCCTCCCGAATAGTAAGCATGTTGGTGTTTTTTGATAGAGCGACCCACCTGAAGTCGAGTAACGGTTAAATATTACGCAAACAATATATTCTTTTTGCACCAGGAGAAAAAACAAAACTATGTGAATTTTGTGAAAACAAGAATTATTCGACTGTTGAATAATAAATTCAAGAAAAATGTATTTTCAAGGATCTATATATTACATTTTGTATAAAGACATTGGTATTTGTTAATACAAATGAAAAAAGCGGTTAATTAGATCGCTTCAGATGCCGCATACAACAATGACGCTAGATCGCTGAATTCAAACGTTTACATCCAATTTAAGGACATCAATCGTGTATCCATCAACGAAGTAAACGCATTTTGTCCGAAATATATGCAAAGTCGATCAGGAAAAAATATCTTTATATTGGCCTTAAACGAGAAAATAGGATAAAATGTGCTACGATTCTCGGCATTTTTTTGTAATTAATGGTGGCATTACAAGCAGTTTCTTTTAATCTCGGCTGATTCAATTTCAGAATTTTCAGGATCAAAATTAAACGCTATTATGTAGTTGTTATATGAATGAATATTCCATTGTTGGGAATGGTAAGAATTGGACATAAAATGGAAAACGATACGAACCGGAAGTGTGTAAATGACGTCACCAGCAGGTGCGCGCATCGAAAAGGAAACAAACATGGCGACGATCATCGATGCCCGCCGATTTCGCAAATAACGGATCTTTGACAAGAGATAACTTTGTCAATATTTAACATAAAATAAAGTTCTATACGGCAAAATGATGCATTAGTAACGATTTATAACATAGTATTGGTGAAATCCAGCCGAACGTATTCGTTTAACGAAAAAGAGAACCCTTGGGTTTACCGCCTAGGAACGGTCAGTGGCAAAACAAATTTTCACTTAAGGTTTAAACCAGGTTCAGTGGTGCACCAACCTCACAGTTGCTCCAATACAGTACTGTGAACGTTAAAGGTTACACAATTTGCGTCTATCGTGCGTCCGTCTGTCGCGTATCGTGCGTCCGTCTAACTTGTATCGTGTGTCCGTCTAACGTGCATCATGCGTCTTTCAATTTAATCATGCAACGTGAATAAGTTACTTGCATATGCAAATTTATATTATTTAATTTCAACCATTTATCTTATATTTTGATAGCATTTCAATTTTTGAGAAATATCGTACACAAATTATATGAACCGGCAGTATCGTCTACGTGCGTCTATCGTGTATAGTGCCTCCGTCTATCGCGTATCGTGCGTCCGTCTATCATGTATCGTGCGTCCGTATATCAGATTTGAGATATTTAAGAACCTACTAAATCGGTTTTACCAAAAAAGCAATTGGTTTGCTAAACTTCACCATGAATATGGGTCACTTGCGGGAAAACGTGATTTTCGGTGATATTTTTGCCTGTTTAATTGTTACCTTATATTGAAAAACTTGCGACAATCTATTTTTTGTTCAGGGCAAGGGGCTACTTTTTGAAAATTTGACTATAGAGTGTTATTTTTAAAGCGGACGGCATAATAAATTTAAAATAAATTCAAATAGGTCATATCACGTAGTGACGTCACCTTTTCACGTGACGTAACCCATATTTGACTAAAAAAATCACCTGGATAAGATTCCATGACTTTCGCATTGACGGGCAGCCATACTAGAGTGTTCGGCTGATAGAGGGCAAGAAGGCCTTGATGAATCATGTCCGTTATATAGTCAGTACTCACTACCCAATAGGGGGTCACAAAGCTAAACAAACTACAGGCAACCGTTACCACCAGGCAGATAAATCCAAAATTTTCAAGAAGTGTGTCAGTCATTGCTGTTGGAATGTGTTCTCGTGCAATCACGCTCTTTGTTGCTGTTACATTGTTTTCTCTAACTTAATTCCGGAATGTTACAAGTGCACGTCATTTCTAACCTTAGGCGTTTTCCGTGCAAACTCATGTTGATATATATTTTCACCTACATTTGTAGTAATTGGTGAACATTTGCGTAGTTATCACAACCATATCCACATTTAATAAATTGTGTTTTTAATTACAGTTTGCGCTTAAACTGGAAATATAGTACTTTTAATTGTTAGCATGCATCTAAGCTTTACAACTAGAATATTTTCTTTACATGACGTCTAAATGCAAAAAGCCTTGCGAGTAACATAGCAAGTAGTTCTACATAAACACTACTTGCAATCACTTTATTCCTCAAACACTTTTGTTCACTCGCGGTTTGAATTTAGAAAAATGTTATTAGGAATATGGAAATATTTTATTCCCGATTAATTCACAATAACACGGAAACACTGTTATAAATGTTAAAATATTT
>JAZAYU010001242.1:0-69657 GCA_038501625.1 Corbicula japonica | reverse complement strand
ATGGCGCGGATGTGCCAGCTGATCTGGATCTACATTGGTTGCACATGTGTAAAAAGGCGTATATATGGAGGAAAGGGTTAAATTAAAAGGCAACCGATATTATATTCCGCAGCGCACGGCATGCTTGGTAATCAAGCTATCAGGAGTTAATCGATTTGCTAATCTCTTTATTTGCACGACGATGGTCGGGGTCTAGGCTTTTTTATATTTTTGTGTACATTTATGAATATGATGAATGGGTTGGACTTAAATCACTAAGACCATTTGAGCTTGTCTCTCCAGTTGAGACTAGTGCACGCTAGGATCAGGTTTAAAAATTCCAGTATTAAAGTTCTCACACAAAGAGCACCACTTGCGGAATAGCAGGAGACTGATTTTGCTTGCAATCGATCAAACATGTAAAATTCACAAATGCGTATAAGTGTATCTAAATACATTTGAATTTAAATGTCAAGTGCGTATATCTGGATAAAATATTGTCGCTAACGGCTGAAAACCTTAAGCGAAAGCAAGATGTTAGGACCATCTCAAAGTTATAGGTTCTACTAACCATTCCAAAGAGGTCCGCAAATTGATCAACAAGATATATGTGTTTATCACCAAGCATGCAAAGCACGTTTGCATTGCGCTTTAGAAAATCATGTCGGTTTTCTTTCCAAATATTTTTTTATTATTTTTTACATATATATGTATAATGCAAAATTTGAAATGTTTACATTTATTTCCCTTTTAATCTATTTATATATTACATCTCCATTAACCACGTGTTGCTGCAAGGCTTTGCAATAAGCACCGAACTTAAAATCGCCCAGTTTTGACACTCTCGTTATGAACAAACTATCTATAAATTATTTTTTAAAAGAGACATAATTTATATGATTTTTTGGTAAAATAGCTTTTTCGTCATACTAATTAACATACTAATAACGAAAGGGAGCCGTTCTAGTTTTTTCACCATAAAATTATTGTTTCCTGCATGGGCAATATCATTAAATGCATTTACATTGCAACAAACTGATAAAATTAACGTTTAAAATGCATTTTACTAATAAACTTCATCCAATATTACCGGAATTATTATCAATTGTAACGTGATTTTCGAAAGATAAAAGTTCCGTACATATGTTTCAGTTTTTCTGTAGCAATGATAGGCTTGCGTTTACAATATCTGATCTATTGTAATAAAACCATTATCGACACTTATTCATTTCTGGCAAAATGAATGAAAATTGTTACTGGAATAATAATTGACTAATCACTCATTTCAAAACATTACAGCACAGAATCTCGTGTGGCTTAAGTGTTTGAAAGTGTGTGTAATAATGAACCGCTCAAGTGTTTCGTTAATTGTCTTATTTTAAATTAAATTTTATGATTTTAGAAACCTGTGCTCTCTTTTCCTCTCTGCCTATTGTTGTAGCGACCGGGAATGACAGTCCGGACTAGACCTGATTGTCGGGTTCCTAGCTCCGGTTAGAAGACGGACACGTTGGGGACGCCTAACGTCATTCGAAGTTCTGCTGCCAAACTGTTTACCACTCTGTTATTACCTTGAATATTTCCAAGGAAAAAGCCGAGTCTACAGACGGTAAGTGTATTTGGAGTCATTTATTATATTCTTGCAGCATAGTAGGGCAACCCTACTTTACTACGCTTTGAGTGTGGCCATTCCTGATATGCACGTTTCGCTTCATGTGGAATATCAGCATCAATAACATTAATTCAAGCAGTAAGAATGATGACTTCTGATTAACATCTGATGTTGTAATCAACGTTTTATAATTTTTAGAAATAATTCCCCGGGCTAAGAGGAGACCTTTGTACGGATGATAAACAAGGTAAGGTACTGTGAAGCAACCATTCTGCAAAGGTCAAATATATTATCGAATCAAAAGATGTGCAGTCATATATATGGATAATAGGTAGATTCTAATCTCCTGCCTGATTCACAGTCATTTTAGCACTAAAATATCTACATATCTAGTTGTATTAGTTGTATAACTAACGAACGTGAAAGCGGTATTTTTTACGTTTAACGTTACATCTTATCGCTTTATTCAGCTGCAGCTGCAAGGAAATAGAAAGTTTAGGGTGCTTTTTATAATTTCGTTTTATGTTTATACAAATTTAGTCTATCAAACTTCAAACAAAATATGTTATCAACAATTTTATGAAATACGTTTTTATTTCATTAATTAATCTATATTGCACATTAATTAGTCTAGATAACACATCAATCAGTCAAAATAACGCACTTAACTTTATTTTAATTAACTTATTTCTTGACTCGGTTTCCATCTTTAATTTGATAATCACACGAACCATATTGATGTTTCGTTTATGAGTGTTCCAAGAAAAATTAGCAAAAGCTTCACTTCAAATTTGCAATAAAATTACAAAATCTCAAAATCCAGGTTTGAGTTTAACATGCAGAATTTTAAAATGATTGATTCGCAATCTCCTGTAACACTTGTATATATTTATTTGTTACAACTATCGTTCAATTAAAAGAATTAAAGTTTTCGGATATTACAATTTGCCACTTTACTGACGTATTTTATTGCACGAAAGGTAGCTGGAATTCCAGACCATGTGAAGGTTTCTTGAGGAAACGAGAACACAAACTTAAGTAGTGCTCAAGCAGTTTCTTGTAATTGTGTCGTAGTGGTTTTGCAAAGTGTTCTCCGGATTTCAGGAAGGGCACCGACTACCTACCAACTTTACTTTAAAACGCCATTGGCTATTTCTGTTTAACGTTTGCATAAGATTGTGTGATGGTGATGGGAAGAGATGAGTAATTACATCAAGGACACGTAAGGTGAACCTAGCGGCGGGACAAGTGATTGAGTGGTGAACTTGACAACTTCACTGGAAACTGCAGTGAAACATGTCTTCTACACGGTGGTTATCTCTTGTCGTGGAATAACTTTCATATCGTTACCTTAGACGTTATTTTGACGATTTAACGCTCATGGCTTTGGCGACCTTGTTGACGTCACTGCCTATGGTTTTTGTTATGTTGTCAAAATAAAGTTCGAACCTAGAAAATACACTCTAATTTTTAATACACGCAATACTCTGTCACTGACCGTTAAAAGGCGGCTAACTACAAGTTTTCGGTTTGTTAAACCGTTTGTAGTGACTGTGTTAAAATCAGTATGATAATGAACTTTCTCTTATTACTTTGATTTTGCCTTATGGGAAGGTCCGGGTTTTCCTAAAGGAGTACTTAACCTTTTTAACATCTGCCATAAATTTGTAACTGAGTTTCCAGGAAACAAGCAGATCTTAATCAGGGATTCAGTTATTCAAGTTAAGCTTTATTAACTGTTACATTTAATCGCAATTTAATCGAATTAGAACAGAATCAAACTGTCTAGACAAGGTCTGTTTGATTAATATTCACGAATGTTTTATTGAGATAGCATTACAACCCGTTTCTTGCGACCATGGTAATCGCTCTAAACCATCGGATACACATTTTATGTTATCAGTTTTGAGAATAATTAATTCGTAATAATAATTAGTAAAATTTAGTTATTTTTACATCGCGAGAATGAGAGAATGTTTACACCAAGCTCACATGGCCCTTTATAAATTACACAAAATGTTCATAATCTCAGTATGAATTTTGTTTAGTGAGAAACACTATTTATCATCAGCATCAAAATATGTATTTTTCTCTTCGTGCATATCGTATGAACATTTAAAAAAATATGTTGATCGTTAAAATGAAATTCTGCATAAATTATGTTTTTTGATTTTGTTTTTATTTCAGCGAAAACAATTAAGAAAATCCTAATCACAAAAATAAATTGTTGTCACAGTGCTAATTTTATTCGTTCTAATAATGAATATAATAAATATGCGATATCGTTTTGAATATCAAACAATGTAAAAAAAATATTTTAAAAAAAACTGTGTGAATGATATTTCAACTTATTTCGATGAGGGGAAATTCGACCTCGTAAATATTAATTTACTTAACAATTTTTTTTCTAAAACTTTCATCTGTGGTATGTTATTTTTTGATTTTCTTCGTTCTTGTTGGTAGAACAATCATGTGAATGTAGACCTAAATAGGATAATTATACGCTTGATTCTTATTCATAATATTTTGGAAAATTTACTGTATTGAACTTGAAATTCAAAATCAATCTTATTCAATTCCTGAAAAGTTTCCCCGTAAATATAGTCAGTACTGTTATCAGTAAAATAATCCGTTACCGATGTCATGCAGTGATTGTTGCGTATATCATGGCTATCCGATCAACCTTTTTTGGGAATGTCCCGGATAGCTCAGTTGGTTGCGTCGCAGGAATTGCAGGGCTGGGCGCTGTCGCCTTGACGGTGCGGGTTCGCTCCGAGCTAGAGAGACTATCATTTAATATATGTATTGAGTTGCGCTGAACCCAAGAATAGGCGGAGTAGGGAAGTAGTATGCATGTCCATTACTGCACATGAACAGGCTGTATCAAACTGAGTTAGCAATATTTTCATATTTGTCACGTTTGATGGCTTCCAAAGTTCCATTTTCCTCTATTTTTATGTGGTGCGTTTTAAGAGACAGTGATATAGTACGATAATTTGTAGTCATGAAATCTTGAGTACGATTGAAAAATCGACCAACGGTAAACCTTCGAAGGGGCGTTTCTTGGCTTGTCTGACGAATTGTAATATCTTTTTTAGATTTCGGTCTTTCAAAATTGTTCTCATAGGATTGTCTGTCTTTATATAAGATATCATATACGTCGCAATTTTCTGGCGATGGGTGTTTTTATTACTACGTCTTCAACTAAAGACCCTTTCTCTCATACAACACAAAAAGATTGTAATCAGCTTACATAATTAAACTTATTTCTAATATCGAACATAAATTTAATAAGAAATTTAATAAGAAATGTATTTATGTGAAATGCATGATTGAACATAAATTGATTTTCGAATCACAGATCTTGCTCTATTGGAAACATCGCAATGACATTGTTGTGGTCAATATAAGGACCAGTTAAGAAAACATGGACCTACAAGGACGTGATTAGGTGTAGATGGGATATAAATTGGCAGTTTTCGTCTGGTCCTTGAGTCATTATATGTTAGCGTATAGATTCAGAAAACATCTGTGACAGTAATAATCATATAAAAAATGGAAAGGTTTTATTATATCTTTATCACAGTCTAGAGATCACTAAAAGAATACCATTACTTGACATAATTGACTGTCGGTCTAACGAGGTCTGACATACACCACGCCATTACAGTCTACGAGCAGGTTTTACTAGATTAAACATTCCATCCTTTGAGAAAGTTATTAACAGTTCACAGACGTATATTTCCTGCTATGCACATTTGCTGCGATTTCATTGGTCTAATCTGTACGGTTTTTATATCGGTAATCGTCATGTTAATTACATCATGTTTCAAATTCTTGTTCAAATTGCTTTAGTTGAAATAAATGAGATTTTTAGTCTGTCTTAACGCACTGTTTAACAAAGTACAAAACTTGAATTTTAACATTCTGAATTGTGAACAAATGCAGACACCCCAGAAAGCAGTTGTATGTAAACCAAAAAAAAAAGTATATTTTCACCGTTTTTGATGAAACGCCCCTGCTGAACTTCATTGGTGGCAGTATATATGCATATTTGGGGAACGTCACGGCAAATGGTACCTTCGGAATGACGTCATTAATTTGAGCAGACGACATTATTTATTATGCATTTTGCGATAAAAATACCATTTTATTGTCAAAATATGTAACAAAATCATGTTTTAGTAATAAGAAATTGATTTATATTTGTAAGTTCTTTCAAAATATAGTAAAAACTAGAATTTCACTAAAAATGACCGAAGGTAACTTTTCCCATGACGTGCCCCATTTGAACCATCCTTCAATGGGGATACGGGTGGTATGTATGTGCCTGCCTTTTTCATGGTTTGCTAGGCGCTGCCTCCGGATTTGTATGGCTTAATGGATATCTATACATTGAATCGATCACTTTAAGTGTTTAAAGCCTTTTGCAAAAGAATTTAAATATACAATTAGCAATTGTTTATATTTTGTTTTTCGAAACAAGTCATTTGATCAGTTTGTTTCGATGTTCACTAAGCATTTCCGGTAACGTATTGATTTACAATCTAAAATCAACCGTAAAACATTTATTAGTAATTTGCTTTTTATGCTTCACTCTCAACATTTTATTCTGCTTTTAACCTGACCTTCAAAGGTTCTTGCTTGTTGTATCATTCGATGGCATGGATGGGTTGTCTTCGTTATGCTCTCTTAGTATTCCTGTTTCTCTCCTCTTGGGAAGGCTGCGTTTTCTGAATAAGACTATAATTGATATGCACGTTTCCTTTTGACTTTGCAATGCAATTAAATTCTTATGTTTATATGTTTGTGTGCTTTTGCATGCAACATTGTTGAGCTGATGGAAGGGTTGGAGTTATTTCACCAAGACAATTTGTACTTATTTGGTAATACAAGAACCTGGGGCAAGTGTGAGGTTGGTGCACCCTAGAACCTGGTTTAAACTCCCTGTGGCATTTTGTTTTGCCACTGACCGTTCCAAGGCGGTAATCCCTCTGGTTCTCACTTTCGTTATTTGTTTGTGGCGTCCATTTTGAAACTGATTATTGTAATACCATGCTCTCTTTTCCTCTCTTTTTTTGGCTGTGTGGAGAGGCTATGTATACTGGATGTGGCCATTCCTGATATGCATATTTCTTTTTTTTTTCATATTTTTGGCTTTTTGATGCAAACCACATTATTTTATATACAGAGATACTTATTACACAATTCATTCCATTAGTTAGGTTCCACAAATTTTCTTGTTAAGAGCAAACTGTTCTTTAAGTTGTTAATTTGAAATATTGCATTGAAATATTAAGGTTACATTTTATCTCGCATAATTTTGCACGTAAAACCATGCTTTTTAAAACGCATAAAACGACGGTTTCAATTAGTTCATAATTTACCTGCAAGTTAGCTCAAAGCACTAAATTGCGTTATGAGGTATTACTAACACAGTTTAAAAAACATTGTTTTGATAACAATACGTTGTGGACAATAGACCGAGACAGTTCTTAGGAGTTGGAATCACTCACTGCCAAGCTCCAACAGACATCAAAAAGATCAAATGTTCAGAGTAATCGAGATGCTTATATATTAGTGTTTACAGGACATTGTAGACTGGCTCCCGTCACTGTGTTCTGCTTTATGTTCTGTCATCCAAAAAAGTTTTAACAAGAAAATAAACTCTGATAGGCTTTTTATTTTTTCTGTTTATACCTTGTCTTAGCTCTCAGAGCAGACATCAGAAAAAGAAAGCAAGAAGTGAAATAAACCAAATATTAAAAATTATTATAAGTTTTTAAAAAAAGAACCTCTAGTCGGATGCCCGGCTTATGGCATTGTTGCAGACTTTAAATAAAAAACGAACTGATATGATGCCGATGGTCGTCTATAATAACCTCTTTTAAAATTTGTCAATTTTACATTATCAACGCCTACAATGCAGTTAACCTCGTTGCAGTGTCATTAGGTTATCGATTTCGAAGTACAAGTCCATGAACTCCGAAAATGCTATTTTTTAGAGTTAAATATGCATGTAAGGAATATTTCACTCGGTAAACTTAGCCAACACACATATCCAAAAAACAACAGATTGGAAAAGAGAAATTGGATCGATTTCAAACAAGACACCACAAACAATTAAACAATAAACAACGGAATATCTCTTTGGAACAGTCAGTTGCAAGCTAATTGTGGCGTTTATAGCGGGTGTTTGACCATGTTCTAAGTTGCACCAACCTCATACTTGCACCAACAGGTTCTCGTATGAACAAAGAACAAGTTGTCTTGGTGAACTAACTAACTATGCTCGTCTTTTCTCGACTATTTATGGCTGTGACTGAACGCTGTTTTTTTTATTATTTGATATTTTTCTGTTATGCCCTTTCCACACTCTTTATCGCATAAATGATTTTTTTGCAGTTGTTATCATAAATCGTTGAAGAGTCACTTTAATATCGTCCAAAGAACACATGCCGGCAGTTTCAGCCATCGATAGTGCCATATATAATAAGAATAAAAGAAAACACCGTCCCTTGGTACTGTCACATGTCTTTTCGGGAAATATTCTAGAAGTGTGTGACTTGTGACATTTATTGTGATCTGTTTATCATATTTCTTGGTTCTCAGTGGACTGTATGATTGTGAAAAATGTTTGAAATGATTAGATTAGTCCAATAAATTATTGAAATAAACCATGGGAATGTCTATCGAAGCATTCTTTATGATCTTTATTAGATATGGCGAAGAAAGGCTTCGTTTTCAAAAATAAACAACCCAAATAATTTACATTAACTAACTGAATGTAATAGAACTTTGAACGTTATTAATTGATTCTTGAAAGCAGTTTTAACTATGTCAAGTTATACATGATATAATTATAGACTGATTATGGATTTTATTTTCGTATTTGACCTGACCTTTATTTTCAGACCTGAATTTAAAGTCAAAAACATCGGTTATTTTGGTTGTCTCTCGATGGATTGAAAGGGATAAGGCATGAAGAAAGCAATACGAGAAATTGCAAAATAGCATAAAATGTAATTACTGAAATTGAGGCCCGTCTGCTGAATCTTTATAACGGATAAGATCTGGATAAAGGTTTGCTTGCGCTGGTGTTCTCTGGATGAGCGGCTGCAGTGTAAACAGACCACCACATCTGCCTGTTCCATCATAAATGCATGGGATGCACAAACACATTGGGTACTATCTCATCCTCAACATGCCTTTGAGTAGGGAATACACCTAAAACATTTGGAATTTCTACCAAAAACTAAACTCATCATTTTATTTTTAAATAATACAGGTTGAATCAAGGTATCAAGTTATAAATGCACCAACATATTTACAATTGCTGATAAATTGAAATCGTTAATGCTAATATTTTTCGAGGTCAACAATAGAAACTTGTGGATGGATAAAAAATTCATCAGATTTCAACATGAAAAAATATATGTGAAAGAAGCAATAACTCAGTCTGAATCACCCTCCTGAATATTTGCTCATTTGTTCATTTCTTGAAAGTAATACTTCCACTGTGAAATCCACATTTCCGGTAATACTCCAGACCAGAGCACCTGGAGTCAAATAAGCAAAAACACGGTGACCGGGATTAAAGAAACAAATCGAGCTTTTAGGTTCTTTAAAAAATGATTTTTCTATCAGATAAACTCTTAACTCCCTGCCACAGTCGTGCAACCAAAGAGGTAAGCATAATGATCATCTGTAGATGGGTTAATCACCAGGCCTGCAGAGCGCTGTAAAATATCATGTTGGTAACTTTTTTGTTTGAATTTACCGATGGTCTAAACGAGTAACTTGGAGAAATTAACTGCCGTGATTTTAAACAGCACCTGTATTTTTTAAATAAATCAGGGTATCGGCGATAAAACTTGTAAAAGTTTTTCCTGAATTTGTGATACCGATAACATTGTTTTAAACTTTTTTCTGCTGTGCAAAGATAGCGTTCATTGAAATCATTAACATCATTGAACGCTCTTGATGCGAACAAGCTGTGAGATATAAAGCCCGTGGAACACCACCATCTAAAAACGGAAAATATTGTATATTTTTATACAATATCGTTGAGCTGATGTGTGTGTGCTCCCTAGGTTGGTGCACCCTAGGACCTGGTTTAAACCCCCAGTGGCAAATTGTTTTACCACTGACCGATACTAGGCGGTAACCCCTCGGGTTCTCACTTTCGTTAATAGTTTGTGGCCTCCATTTTGAAACTGGTTATTCTAATACCATGCTGTCTTTTCCTCTCTATTTTTTGGCTGTGTGGGAAGGCTGTGTCTGCTGGATGTGGCCATTCCTGATTTACATATTTCACTTTTTTACAATTAAAACAATGCAACATAAACTATTTATGGAAATGATGTAGTGAAATAAAAATATCCCGCCGGAGAAGGGATCCTTATAATGGTGTTTCATTTCCAAATAAAGATCTATGGGATCTCAGTGAATATTGACGATCAAGTCCCTGTTAGTAGAAGTTTATACTATGGCTTGTTTATTTTCGATTCTGCCATGTTCCTTTATTACTCGAATACACCTGTGATAAAAAAACAAGTCAAATCTCTGCCTATATTTTATTAAAATAATAATCTATTTTTGTGCATTGTATTGTTTATAATAAGCAAGTTAACAGAGAAATTGAAAACTAAACACAGACCTTTTTGTAGAGCCTTTTTTCGTCTTTTTACGTTTTATTTCGAAATGACGGGCGGGTTGGAATTATTTCACCAAGAAAACTTATACCTGTTTGTTCATATAGAACCTGTTGGGGAAAGTCTGAAGTTGGTGTACCCTACATTCTGGTTTAAACCCCCAGTGGCAAATTGTTTACCACTGATCGTTTCAAGGCGGTAACGTTTTGGTTTTTGGTTCTCTTTTTAGTTTTTTTTTATGTATTATTTGCAATTGATATTCTTATGAACGCATGCTCTCTTTTCCCCTCTACTTTTTGGCTACGTGCGTAGGCCATTCCTGGTATTCTTGTTAAACTTTTGTTAGTTAAATTTGAGTATCGGGAACTGCAACATGCAGAATTTACAGTACCTGTTGTTATCTGGTCACTGTGCACTTACATCAAAATGTTTATTCAAAATATTTATGAAGGTGTACTGCCATCTGTAGTGTAGTTATCAATGAAAAAAGACATGAAAGAGTTTACAATGTCATCATACATAAACGCCAACATTTAGAATACAATTACAAGTCTCTGACAAAATGGCTTATCGCATTCTCGGGCGCTTAGTCCCAAATAACTAACTGTCACCAAAGGCTTGCTAATTTTAATAACTGTTATAGATCTAATTATTAATTTTAATAGTAAATATTTATCGTAATGAAGAGTTAAACAAGTTCCATTCTCAAATACAAATAATTAAATATTTACTGTTAAGGGAATGTAAACAATTCATTATAATGTTGCCTAGGTGTAATTGTGTCAGAGATTGGCACTTAACTCTAATTAAGATTTCCACATGAATAAGCAATATAAATTGAAACTGTTTTTAAACAACTGAAATAAATGTATTTTTAATACTAATTAGTAAACTTTCACCAACATTTTTCATGTAACATGTCACGCCAGGTGACAGCTGACAAATGTTTATTAAGGGAATATATAAACAACACTAAAGGTACAAGGTATAGTAACTATTGAAACACAATACTATTTACACTAAGACACGTTGTATAATAAAAATCTGGAATCGGCTCATATTATTTGTTGAGGGTAAAATTTATTTACAAGTTATGTAGCAAGGCTGGAACGTAATAGATGTACAGCCAATAAAATAAAAACACCCTGAAATCGATTACAACTTTGACAATATCTCTTTAGAGTGAAACTCAGACTGAAAATGGTCTTGGTACGCGAATTTGTCAGGTATTCATTTGTATACTTATCACATGTGAATAAACAGGGTTAAAATTCGTATTAAAACAAAAGTGGGCGTTTTTGCAAACAAGAAAACCTTTTCGCCCAGAGAATGATAGTATACCATGACACGAGGGGAGAAACAACTCGTACGGTGAAGTTCGCACCTTCAGATGGTAAGGGCAAAGTGTAAACTTCATTTTGATAACCAATGGAGTGCCGTGCTATCGACAACGGTAAGTTTGGGGTGACTAGTTATAAAGTACCTTTAAAAATTATGGCTTAACGTGGCGTTCTTCGGCACTTAAATGAGTAAATGCGTTATTGTTTAATGTCTACTACAAAGTACCGACCACTTTGAATTAACCTAAAGGCTTTCTTTGATGTTTTTCAAGTACAAAATTAAGTGAAGTAAAAAAAAAATGACGTGTGAAGCTGAATGGTCTGCCATAGACGCGTGACAATGTTAGCGTAAAAGTTGTCCTCCAAGTAAATACAAACAGCGTCAATGCTGTGTCAGTCATGCTACCTAATGCATTTCACATGCCCTTTACGACAGGTGCCGAAGGCCAGTGCTGGGTTTGACAGTGGTCATGTCATGTCAATATATGAAAAGGGAACTTTGAAGACCCTCGACCACGACAAATATATAAATATCGCAGGCTCGGTTTGATTGAGCCTGTTCATGGGCAGCAATGGAATTGGTTATTACTGTCCATGCCGCTATTTCACAAGAAATTAAAAAATCTACATTGAGTACACTTTTGTGAATGATATTGCATTTGCTAAGATTTGAATCTGTAACGTACTGCGACAGCGCCTAGCCATGAAAAACCGATAACGCTTCCGATTAAACAACGAGCGCCTAGCCATGAAAACCCGCTAACGCTTCCGATTAAACAAAGAGCGCCTAGCCATGAAAAACCGATAACGCTTCCGATTAAACAAAGAGCGCCTAGCCATGAAAACCCGATAACGCTTCCGATTAAACAAAGAGCTGGAATACGTATGCATGACCACCCACAACGGACGAAAGAAAGAAATTACCATGTAAATGTGAATACTTAGTTTCGCATTACATTAATAAATTATAGACGTGTCAAAACAAAACAAAAACAAGTCAACAAACAGAAAAGTTTCAAAAGTATAAATCTGACGTCGGATAGGCTCATAAATTCTTAAATACAAATGATTTTGATAATTCTAATATATGGTCAAAACTAATATTCACTGGTCGAAATGTCCGGATATTGAATTAATTACACCTATTTTAGGCTGTTTTCATGGATTTTAATTAGTAATTTATGAATATAATTGTTTCTATGTGTAAGCTAATAGTCACAGCCCGGTTTTGGTCAAAGCGAGGTATATTCAACAGCTTTTTAAAAAGCTTGACTGCTTAATATTGTTGCAATTCCTGAATTGCTGAGTAAACATTATGAAACAAATACGTATACTTTGATCCTCGTCAAAATGTTTGAAATAAAGTAAAATCTCTTATATAATTAAAGTGTTAGTTTACTTTCAATTGTTAAAATAATACTAGCATTATTCATAACGGCAAAAAACGTTTCCCTCTAAATGGATTTCCGGTTAGTATATTACTTTGATATAATGAAGCAGCAATATACAGCAAACAAACGGGTACGTAGAGTACTTTGATATAATGAAGCAGCAATATACAGCAAACAAACGGGTACGTAGAGTACTTTGATATAATGAAGCAGCAATATACAGCAAACAAACGGGTACGTAGAGTACTTTGATATAATAAAGCAGTATACAGCAAAACACGAGTACGTAGAGTACTACGTTTCCCTCTTAATGGATTTCCGGTTAGTAAATTACTTTGATATAATGAAGCAGTAATACAGCAAACCACGAGTTCGTGGCCATCCAACAGGTTTATACAAAATTACAAACAACAAATATATAGACCCAACGGTAGTAGTTGATAATTACAAAGGAAGTCTCTGAATAAAGTTAAAATAGATAGTTTCTTCAAATAAAGTAACATAACTTTTCGTGTAGTATTGTATAGTTAACGACAAATGTAACAGTATTACAGGCTCGCTTTGAACTCCCAGATACAGTTAATAAAGAATGTAAATACACACATAAAGAGATAATAAAGAATGTAGACTCCTGAATATAATGAATATTAAATGTAATTACTCTCGAACAGAGTTATTAAAGAACTAAAAGACTCCCGAATAAAGTAAATGAAGAATGTACTGAGTCCCGAAAACAGGTAGTAAAGTTTCAACACACTCAATGTGTAAACGGAAAATATAATCACTCACAGCGAGTTGGTAAAGTTAATAAGACTCCCGAGTAGTAGAAAAAGATGAACACTTAAGACTACAGTTAATGAAAAATCCAAATATTCTCGAATAGAGATAATTGATAAAAAATAAATCTCCAGAATAGAGTTAATTAAAAGTGTAAAGTCTCCCGAATAAAATAATCATTATGGAGAATGTAAAACAAACTTCCGAATAAAGTTTAGAAGGATGGAAAGACTTCCGAATAAAGTAAATGAAGAATAAAAATAACAATGGATAAAGTGAAATTCAATGAATCAATGAAGACATCAAATTTGTGATAGTGAATTCCAAGCAACACTCGCAGAATATCAATTTTGATCAGTTTCAAGCTAAAAAAACGTCTTTCTTAAAGTTATAGGCAAAAAATCGATTAAACTTGATTAGAATTGAGCTTTTTATAATAAGCAAATTAATGGAAAGGTTAATAAGTTCATATGAACTTTTTTTTATAATATATTGGTTCAAATCCTGATTAACTTTACTTAAACATGAATGTTTTGCGAAATCTTGCCAAAGATTCTGGATCCTCGCCGATAATCAGAAGTGGTTTACCATAACGAGATGACAAATATAGATAGCCATTCCGACGAAGAAAAATGAACATTGCCCACTGACGGCGTCCGATGTTGGAACATCAATTTGCTGATCGACAGAACTGCAAGCTGTGTCAGTACATGACAGAACTTTGGTGACAGTTAAGCCATTTCGGATATCTAGTTTCAATGTTTTGTTCTGAATCGCGTTTAGGACACCTTCGACAGCGACAGTTAGATTGTAATCGGCCACCGCATTATCTGTGTTTAAGTCATACTCTGCCTTTTGAGCAATTAAAACATTGATGTTAAATCCCATATCGTTGTTCGATGTACTTCGTTTTCTTAGCTTCAGATCGAATTTTGACGTGTAAGAAATGGCGCTTACGTCTTTAGACCATTGCATTTTTTGAGACAACGCAGCAAGGACACCTTTCGCAGCGCTATTCATAAGACCCTCGGAAACTGTATTTAAAGACCTTATTTCAAACTTTATAAGTTTCATAGTATTTGAATCTGGAGTGAGGTTACTACACGAGCTGGCAGTTGAAATCAGTCCACCGTGCATGCCAGCTGGTGCGTTGTTTGACGCGCCCACCACGGTCCAGAAGATCTGCCACCACTCTCTCCTGTCCAAGTTACAAACTGAATCGTTCAAACTGTTAGTATTGACACAGCACGACGGGTGTATATCAAAATTAGCATCTTTGATTTCGCTGCATGACTTATTGTCAAAGTCCATCAGAATTGGAGCCATGTTGGTCTGAAGACATGTCTTTAGTTGATCTAGCCAACGTTTACCTCCAGTGCTGAACTTGGCTAAGTGCGAAGTATAGAAATAGCATACGTTTTCTGCAAAAATAGGTTCATCGGGGTCGTCCGTTACTGAGCAAGACACTGTTCCCTGAAAGAAAGCCAGTTTGATTGCAAACATTCATTAGTTGGAATCATACTTAATATTTTAATTTTTTAGTTTGCATGATTATAATCGGATGAACTCGTCGTCTACATTACATATTGACGAGATATGTATAATTTCAGACCTTATATTATGTACACCGCTAATGATTTCAGCGATGTATAATAATCTTTAGGTAAACACTCAAGTAACAGGTTTCTTACGAACAGGCAGCATGATTCCTACCTCAAAACGACGAAAGATGTATTTCAAGAGTTAAAATCTAAGCAATAACTAAACACCATTAAATTAACAGCAAACAGATTCGAAATATGCTGAATATAATTTGCTATGATTTGAATAAATGCAAGGCCAACGCATGGAACAGCCTTTAATTCCGACAACGCAAACTATTGAGAAGCCGGGGCAACCCCCAAAAGATTGATTGGATAGCCCTGAAATACGTTATCATCGACATGCATGACATCGGTAACTGATTATTTTGATGGTAACAGAAAAGTAATTAAAACTTCGTGCTTCTTCGTTCTATAAGCCTTCTCGTTAAACAAATTTAGTTACACTTGACAATAAATTCCCAGTCAACGTTGTTAAGCAAAGTAGAACATGTCCTAATTTGGATGTGCCGAAAAGTACAAGCAGAATACAAAGCGTAGTGTGACGAAGTTATCACGTCACATAGAACACGGACAATTGTATGATATGTTAATAGATATCCTACATGTAACTGTGTGATACGGAATTGCTTATTTTATGCATTCCAAAATTTTGGATGATCGACTTTGATTCTTGGTTTAAATATTGTTGCGCTCAACCAGGGTCTAGACGGCGTGGGCAGTAATATGCATATCCATTACTGTCCATGATCAGGCTCAATCAAACCGAGCCTGCAATATTTTCATATTTTTTTTGTTCGGTGGCTATCAAAGTTTCCTGTTCATCTACGACTTTTCTGACCCGTTGTATCACTCTTGTGGATACACGCTATACTATGCTAAATAATTCACATCTTCTACATTTTGATTACATACATGTAAGTCATTTCGGAAAGGGGTAGATTCACGAAGGCTCAAATTTGGCCTAAAATTATCTCAAATTTTCAAATTGCATTTACATCACTGAAAGAGTGCTTTTTATAATATATAATGGTTGTTTTCTTGAAAGGATATAAAGTGAAGATGAACCCATAAACCGAAATAAAAAATTAAGTATGTCGAATGTGTCTGAAATTGAAAATGTTGGCCAAAATGCAATTTTTTGTTAAATTTTCATCATATTTTGATGATTTTCATATTGGGCGCAGGATTCGACGAATTTTCATTGTATAAATGTGTGCTGAATTCATGGTCAAAATTTGATTTTGGTCGAGAAGTGTGCACTTATCGAAATCTGCTAATGAAATGGACAAAAATATGAATATTTGCACATTTTGCTCATTTTTAGCAATTTTGATTGCCCATGTCAAAATCCTTTAACAGTTGTCAATATAAAGTTTTAAGAAATGAAAATTATTACCATTTATGTATTCAAAGGCATAAAAATTTAAGATATGTAACGAAATTTAAAATTTGACATATTTTTAGGCCAATATTAGACCTTCGTGAACCTACTCCTTTAATTTGGTAAATAATAAATATAATAAATAAATAAATATAATAATAAGAATAAAAATAGTAATAAAAAGAATGAAATCAACTGTGTTTAATGCCCTTTTATCTCTTCGTATATTTTAATGATAAAATATTAAATCGACACCACGGCCAGCAGAAAGTATGGCTTCCAGTTCATATGGGGCGCGTCACGGGAAAAAGTACCTTCGGACAGATGACGTCAATCTTTGAAATGACGTCATATATTTGAGCAGACGACATTATTTATTATGCATTTCGCTGTAAAAATACCATTTTATTATCAAAATGTGTAACAAAATAGAATTTTAGTTATAAGAAATTGATTTATAGTTGTAAGTTCTTCCTAAATTTAGTAAAAACTAAAATATCAGTAAAATGACAGAAGGTACCTTTTCCCGTTACGTGCCCCATATCAGTGTAAGCGCTAAGAGTATAAACAGTTACCTTAGGTGTTGGAAGTGCAAGTTCCTTATTACCCAGAGGTGTGCAAGGTAAGCCATCGCATTCGGTGAAAGCCGTAACACGGTAGCCATCTGTAAGCAGCAGCTGCAGTCGTCCATCTTTAAGAACGTTGTAAAGAGACTCGACCACAAACGAAAGATTGACAGCCTCTGACCTATCTTTAGGGGCAACTAGGATATGAACACTGAACGTGTTTTCGATATTGGAGTCGAGCGGATATACATACGAAAGAAGATCCCGTTTCCCATTCCAATCCATTTTCGCTATTACTTTTCGTAGCAAGACCTCGGCAATTGAGTTCCTTATTTTAGGATTCGAACTGAAAGGGGCATAAACAGTAAATCTCATAACCCGGACTTTTTCTGCAGACACGAGCATTTTACCGCACATCTCTTTGATTGTTATCAGTTTTTGAAGAGCATCAATGGGCTCGTCAAATATGAAGTCTTTCTTCAGAGCCCAAAACATTAGCCACCAATCACTTGAAGTTATGTCACACAAAGACGGAGCTCCCTCACGCGGATTACGAAAACAACTGTTATAGGTTTCAGCTACCGCCTGTTCGACTTGATCGCATGTTTTCTGATCGAAGGGTCGAATTAACGGGACAAGCCTTATAAGCATGCAGACTCGTGCCGCATCCAGCCACTCCAAAGTTGTATTGTGGAACTCCATATTACTTGTTTCGTACTTTGCATACAAGTTGCAGATGTTCTCCGCAAGTTTGACATAATACGTGTTCCATGTTGAACATGCATTCTTCTTCTGTAAATAAACATGTTAAAAGTGAAATATGCATATCAGGAATCGCCACACTTACAAAACACAGCCTACCTACGTAGTTAAAAAGGAACGAGGAAAAGAGAGCATGTGTTTATAAGTATGTCAAATTCAAATTAGACACCACACACAATTTAATAAAAAGAGAACCCTTGGGTTATCTCCTTAAAATGATCTAAAATTTGCCACTGGGGGTTTAAAGTACAAGTAGAATATGACCAAAGAATTAGATAAGTTAACTTATTTATGCTAGATATTTCATTGCAGTTATTTTATGTATCCACTGTCTGACGAAATCAATGCAGTCTCTTGAGAAATTTGAGAGCGTATCATCGAACGTAAACCCATTCGAAAATAAGTGGGAAAAGAAAACACCGCTACAACACAGCTTTCATATCCTAAGGTGGTTTATTTAACATTTGTGTGCTCTTGAAATGATATATCAAGCTACAAAAAGTGTTAAAGTCAGAAAAACTAACCCACATCTAGGCTGCAGATCATGTAACTCAAATAGTATACCAGTCTCAAATCTTAAGCATCTGATCAGTCGCCATTTCAGACAATCAGATGTTTGAGATTTGAGTCTGGTCTCTTGATTTAGTTTTATGATCTTAGGCCCAGTCTTTTATGACATATGATATCTCATTGAGCCTTTAAACTGAAACTGGCCAAAAATGCTATGGTGTTGGTCGCTGGTTGATAGTGGTAGTTCCCCAACAATGATTTTGGTATTTTGATTTTTTTTTAATTCTAAACCTTTAACCGAAACAAACTTTCAAAACCTAAACCCCGCTCCCCAAAACATTATAATTTATTTTCTTAAATTTCATAACTAATATTAAAAAAAAACACTTCTTCGGGGCCTCATCCCAAATGGTATAACGTTTAAATATTATTCCCCGCCGCGTATATGCAGGGGATAAAGAAATGGCGTGCGTGCGTCCGTGATGCGTGCAGAATTCATGTCCAGACTCTCAACCCCAGAAAGAATTTCATGAAACTTTGGTTTAATGTTCACCCCATCAAGAAAGGTAAAATACCCATGTTCCAATCTTGTCAGCTCAAGTCAAGGTCACAAGTGGTGTTTAAAGTTTTAAACAACGCATTTCGTGTCTGCTCCTTAACTTCTTAATCCTTTGTTTGAATTTCTCGAAACTTTGGAAAACATATTGTTTTTCTGTATATAAATGGTCTAAGAAAAAACTAGCATCTCAAGTTTTAATGGTGAATGTTTGTTAAAACTGAAATAAAATTTAATACAAGTTTCACATTTTGTTTTAAACAAATGTACCTAAAAAGAAAAAAAGTAAATATTTTGCAATATCATTTCTGTCTTTTTTCAGTTCAGCAGATTTTCTTTCAGTCCGCCAGAATGTCATTACTCATCGAACCGACTGACCGGCAATTTGTTTGGCCTTTCGCGAAGGCATTCTGTTTGCGTCTCTGTTAAAAAATGAGACAGAAATCTTTGATGTTTCGCCTGTTGGTGAAAGGGAAATTGAAAGCACCTGTTGGTCATAGGGAAATTGAAAGCAAAGGAATATCACCGTCTGTCCTGATTGCAGCACTTGAATTGCAAAGGAGTTAGAGTATCCTGTTTCATGTTAAAATATTGGAACACTGAGACGCTCAGTACCCGAATTTATCTCTATTAAATAAGTAATAAGTACAATACTTTAAAGTATTCAATATCAAAATTTGTATGAAATTGTATTTACACTTCAACACTTCAACAAATAAACGCAATCCAAATAATGTTCTGAATTACTCAGTGAACGTAAAATGTTAGATATCTTCGCCAAAAATCTAAACAAACGTTAATTAACTTCAATTATATTTCTATACTTCCTCGTAGAAAAACAATTTTTCTATAGTTTAAAATGATAATCCCCCCCAATGGGAAGCGAAGATGCACTGTATGGCGACAGCGACTATTCATGCAGTTTAAAAGGCCCATTGGTTCAGGAGATATTAGAAACACACTTCATTATGGCTGACATAAGAATGTGGTAACAAAATCAATTATATTTTTTATCTCTCCATTAATCAAGTTATTAAGCTTAAACGTAATTACACTACCAATATGAAAGGATGAAAATGGAAATTTTAGTCACCAAACACAAGAAAAATTAATATGAAAATATTACATGTTCGGTGTGATTGTGCTTCTTCATGGGCAATAATGGAAATGCATTTTACTGAAACGCCGTCTAGCCCCGGGTCGAGCGCAACATAATATTTACACCAGTTAACAGTAGAATATTTTGACCCATCCCAAACCCAACCCAAAAACTTTAGTTTGCGACTTTTACTTTAAATCTTCAAGATCGGTATTTTTTGGCCTTGAACGTAAATCAGATGTGGAGTAAATGTTTGAAGGTTATTTGGGGTACGTCACGGGAAAAGGTACCTTCGGTCGTTTTTAGTAATATCTTGGTTTAAAGAAGGAATTTAAAACTATAAATAAATTTCTTCTAACTAAAATGTGATTTTGTTACACATTTTGAAAATAAAATGGTATTTTTACAGCGAATGCATAAAAAAATAATGTCGTCTGCTCAAATTTATGACTTCATTTCAAAGATTGACGTAAACTGTTCGAAGGTACCCTTTTCCTGCGACGCGCTCCAAATCAGATGTGGAGTAAATGTTTGAAGGTTATTTATTGTCACATCATTTCTTGAAAGTGTATGAAGTATTTGGCAACAAATTGGTGTTCTTGGATTTTTTTGTAAAAAAACATTGACCTTGACCTAATAGCTTGAATAGTTGTGTAAAATGCATTTCAAAAAACTAATATGCCGTAAGGAGAAAAACAATACGACCAGGGTTGAAGCTTATAAAACTGAGATTGGAAACCAGTCTCAAATCTCAAGCATCTGATTGGCTGAAATGGCGACCAGTCGCCATTTCAGCCAATCAGATGCTTGAGATTTGAGACTGGTTTCCATGCTCAGCTTTATAACCTTGGGCACTGTAAGTACGTCCTACGTGAATATCCATTAGTGATGAAGGATTAAGAAGGGAATGAATAAATTATAAACTTATGAAGCGTAGAGAAATGTAAATGAACAACATGTTAATATCCGATCATGATTATCATTTTATGTCAATGCGAAGAAAATCATGGTTGTTTTCTCCTCTCTCACATAAAGACGAGCGCTACTAAACCGCTTTTATATCAATATCTCCTAAGACTGATTGATGTAGACTCTCTAGCCGTTGAAGCCATGAACAAGATTGAAAAGCACTGCACGAAATGTCATTGAGCGTAAATTCATACTTCAGTTGAGTAGAACCATTGATGTAAATTTCAAAATATAGATATTTTAAATGTTTGACTATTTGAATATAAATCTTACACAGGAAGTTAATGCGCACGAACCTTTCTGTTTCCATAATCGAGCTTTGAAAAAAATGTTTTTAAGTAAAAACTTTATTATTATTTAATTAAATTTGCTGAACAAACAAAATGACGAGAATGTTTGATGTAAAGGCAGTATTTGGTGATCAGCTTCAGTTTGTGTATTGTTATTTGTCGCATCTTTTAAATTTTTATTGTTCTTGATCTAATTCTATTTTTGTTTGCGACAATTATCATTGAAGCTAACTACAAATTATAAGTGAATATGATGTAAACTCCACGGATTATATATATATATATCTTTTGTTTCTGTCTATATCTTGTTACGGATGAACGCTAAATCGAGATGATTTGAATAATCATCTCGATTTAGCGTTCATCCGTAACAAGATATGAATCTTTAAGTTTTCAAACAAAAATAAAGAGTCATCAGACGTTCATTTGAAGCATTTCGAGCTGCAGCTGTTTACTAGGAGAAGATAGTGAAGCGTGTTTTTACCTGCAGGCAAGATCGATACCAAGAACATTCAGTTCCCGTAGGACTAGCACACCAAAGTGGTAGAGAAACAGTTGTTGTCGGGCGTTGTGTTGTTTTGCCAGTTACAGCATCTGAACCACATGCACAGTCGTCTGTCACAATACCTATAAAAATCGAGTAAAGATAATAGGTTATGCACAGTCGTCTGTCACAATACCTAAAAAAATCGAGTAAAGATAATAGGTTATGCACAGTCGTCTGTCACAATACCTAAAAAAATCGAGTAAAGATAATAGGTTATGCACAGTCGTCTGTCACAATACCTAAAAAATCGAGTAAAGATAATAGGTTATGCACAGTCGTCTGTCACAATACCTAAAAAATCGAGTAAAGATAATAGGTTATGCACAGTCGTCTGTCACAATACCTAAAAACAAAACCGAGTAAAGATTATAGGTTATGCACAGTCGTCTGCCACAATACCTAAAAATCGAGTAAAGATAATAGGTTATGCACAGTCGTCTGTCACAATACCTAAAAATCGAATAAAGATAATAGGTTATGCAGAGTAGTCTGTCACAATACCTAAAAAAATCGAGTAAAAATAATAGGTTATGCACAGTCGTCTGTCACAATACCTAAAAACATCGAGTAGATAATAGGTTCATGTGATATTGTCTAACAATATTGTCCTGGCACTTCATTAATTTTCATAAAGGTCATTGAATAAACACGGGTATCAGCGAAAACACCGATGTATTTAATTTATTTACACGTCAGTGAAGTGTGGTGTATTGGAATAGATGCCGGACTACCGATCGTAACATTTACGAAATTTAACGAATATGGGGTCAAATGCAAGAGTGTCAGGTAAATGTTGTTGACAAGACCTAAATACTTTAAAGAAGCGAATAATAATTCGTTACTTCGATGCTACTGGTTTGCAAGAAAACCGGTGTTATTTCTTTTTTTTTTTTTTTTGTTAATATAAACTAGAGTTAAAACAGTTTAACAGAAGGCAGTTCAAAAGGATAAAATGATAAAGAAACATATCCGACAGCCTCGTGCAGTTAATTTATAAATTTGATTCGGGCAATTGTCCACTCATTGTTAAAACCTAGAAAAATGAAATGCTAAGAACGCTTCTGCATTTTATAAAAACATGACCAGTTTAACATTGCAGACACCTTAGATGCAAAGTAACATAAGAGATATCAAACTAGATATATATCGCCTCATGGTACTACTTACCTCTTACTCATAAATTACGTTTAAGATAACAGACAATGAAAATTGTCTTACTTTTATTCATATCATCATTTACCACCTCAACCAGGGTAGGTGTATTTTAAGAGAAGAGTGTCTACATATTCAATCAAAGAATGCTTAGATCTTTGATTTAAAAAGAGTCAAAACCTGCACACCAGATTAAAGATGGATAAAATTAGTTATAAATATATAAATTATGTACAAAGTATAAAATTCGTCCAACGATAAAACACAAAAAATGTAGATATGAAATATTATGGTTTATAAAATGTTCGATATCATAACGGAAACAACAAACAATTTACATAAGTGAGAACAAACGGGGTAACTGCATTCAACCGCTCAGTGGCAAATGTGGGGGTTAAACCAGGTACTAGGGGACAAACACTCAGGTAAGCATAGCGATTAACTGGAGATTTGTAAAGGAGCTAAGGCAGTTGTCATTGCACTGCCACTGATAAAAAAGAAAAGTAGCGAAATCTCTCTAACGGGAAAATTCAGTTCAATATAACTTTACACAAATCAATGTTATGACTATATGTTTATTTCGTTCAGAAAAGTTAGAAGAGTAAAGAAAAATAGTTAGAACCTAAAACCCCTAAACTTCTATTCGCAAGCAAACATAAAATGCAACACTAAACATCAATTTAAATGCCTTCATGAGGAATGACTTACTGACAACAATGTCATTCTAAGGTTTTTTTGTGAAATATACAATACGAGATATTAGTAAATGTATGTATACCCTATTTTATGGTCACGAAAATGGATGAAAAAAAACTAACTGTTAATTTCTTTCTTCATGATTGAAAAGATTTTTTGAAGGACTTTAGATAATGTTTTATTATTTGGTCATTTGAATCGTTGTTTTGTGTTGCTTCGTTTTTGTTTTTGATTGCAAATGGAATTGTAGCAATATTAAGGTCTAACTATTTTTCTTTACTATTTTCCTTAACGTAAGTAAAGTAAACATACCTTAATAATATTGCTTTGTGCAAAGTAATGGAACTGCATTTTGCCGTTTGAGAGAATATTTAGTTTCAGGCCCATTTTTAGCGTAACCCCATTTATTTTACAATGTTGTTTAAACATTATACAACAATCAAAACAGACAGAAGATTTTACAAATATACATTATAAACCAATCAGTAGAGAATATTTTACAAATAGACATTATATATATATACAATTTACAATTAAACACCAATCAATAAAGTAGATTTTACAAACAAACATACATTCAAAGGAAACTGAACCGCTTGAGAGATTTTGATTATTTTCATTTTATCTTTGACACCGCAATGACGACAGCTTAAAAAAACACAAATCATGTATAGCGCTGTAAAATAGTGAATTTACAGATAGTTTTTACAAATAACGGTGAAAAGGGCAAGAGCCTGATCACAAGCAAACGAAGTTCATCTTGGCATATCATACCGTGTCAAAAAGACTATGCCGCCAGAAAATTGGACGATAAATGTTTTTTATCAGTAATTGCCCCGAACCACAGACAAAAGTACCGGTAAACACAATGTGTCAAAGGTATTGACATCCGTGTGTAGTGTTCAACTTACCCCTAAGAATGCGTTAACTATCATCTAAAATAGTTACAAGGCTTCGAAGATTTAAATCGATGGGTTTTTTTTCTTGCCGTTATACCGAAAAATGGTCACAGACCCCGCGGTATGGCCACCTTGAAAAATGCCACAACTGTTAAATTATTCAACGCTAAGTTTATTTAAATACTGAACAAACTTAAATATATTATACCTTTCTCTTGACCATTGACTTCCAACATGCACTGGTAAAAGCAGTAGATAGGCGCCACCCCTAGAGCAGTCTCCCGGCATGTGTGCTCATCCCGCGAGAAAGTCTCGATGTATCTCCTAGTAAGGCATGTAGCCCACTGATATTTATTGTAATCATCAAGCTTTACACATACAGCTGATCCTGAAGGGCCGCTCCAAGGATTGCAGTTCTGACCAAAAGCCTGATGTAAAACATGAAGCGCAATTGCAATTTTAACAAGATAAATCATATCTGCAGTATTCGCGGATGGTGCAAATATCGCCTATGATCACAAATGTACGGAATCGCTGTATTTATAAATTTTGCATACCCGGTATTTTACGGGGAACCACCGAATCGTTTGCGCTTAACAATTTCCAAAATTTTCAATTTAATTGTCGTTCTTAAATCAAAAAGGAATAGGGCGAACATGAGATTAGTAACCGTTAAGTTAATACCTGAACATAAAGCGAAAAACAAATCAGCAAAGAAATCGGCATGGAAAAGCCAGCTGCAAAATATTTGCTTCTAGTGTGGTTTAAACAGGTTTTCAGGGTGTTTCAAAGTTCCCTTTCATTCTATGTCATCGTTTGGGATGGTCAAAACTGTACTGTTTATTTGTGTAAATATTAACTTGCGCTCAACCCGGGGCTAGGCGGCGTGGGCAGTAATACGCGTTTTCATTTCTGTACATGAACCTGCTCAATCAAACCGAGTCTGCAATATTTTCATACAGTAAAAGCCCTCATTTACACCACCCCGAAATTAAGACCACCTCGCCAATAAGACCACTATCCAGGTGTCTCATCGTGCAGTTTTGAACTATTTTCTACCCCTAAATAACGACCTACCCAATATTTCTACGATGTCCAAAAGGTTGTCTCTTTAGCGGGATTTCACAGTATTTGTCTTCTTCAGTGGCTTTCAAAAAAAAGCAATATATGCATATCAGGAATCGCCACACTAAAAAAACACAGCCTCCCCATGCAGCGAAAAAGATGTCAATTCAAATAGGACGCCACAAACAATTAACGACGACGAGAACCTTTGGGGATACCGCCTTGGAACGGTCAGTGGCAAAACAAATAGCCACTGGGGTTTAAACCAGGTTCTAGGGTGCACCAACCTCACACTTGCCCCAACAGGTTCTCGTATCACAAAACAAGTACAAATTGTCTTGGTGAAATAACTCCAACCCACCTATCAGCTCAACAATGTTGCATGCAAAAGCATACAAACATATAAACATAAGAAACAAAGTTCCCTTTTCATCTATTTTCATACTCTTCAGTTTGATACATAAGCTCGTGGCCAAGAAACATTTTAACATAAATTTAGTGCACTATGAAAAAGGCGCCATTCATGAAAAAGTAAATAACATTATGTTTTGAAATTATGCTGAGAACTTTATGAGTCATCGACCAAACCTGTATTATGGCGACATGTTCTTGCTTATTGCTTGACCTACATGGTCTTAAATTCTGATTCATTTAAATCGAGGAACTATTCAAATAAAACGTGGCAAAATGGCAACTTTTTATTAAAGATAACTTTTAGGCAGTTAATCCTTGAAGTTAATCCTTGAATAAATTGAAATAAATTGTGAAATTCCAATAAATAATATTAATCTTAATTCTTAATCGAAAAATTGTTTACCTCTTGGACTTGCTAAGACACCTCTTAACTTTTAGAAACTGATAATTTTAATAGTTAAATTGCAATAAAGTAATAAAAAAAATTCTAACAGAAAATCACAATTTCTACAAAATAAAAATTCAGGAAATTAGAAATAATGATGAAGCAAATTGTTTCTGATTTTTTTCCTGGAAAATTCGCAGAGTCTGACACGTCCAATTGCGAGTATTGACTGTATCAACAAGTGATCACGTGGTCTGTTCTAGGTAAACATGTTATCTCGCAGCAGCTGCTGTGTTACAAATAGCAATACACTGATCAGCTTTCACCAGAGGGCTTTGTTTGTAATTAGTACTGATAAGCCAAGATAGAGACCATAATAAATAAACAATATGCACTTGAACATAACAACACGTTTAATGTTTATAATAAATTATAAATTTATAACATGTTTAACATGCAGTAATCTGTGCATTTATTCTCTGCCCTCTGTTTTAAACTTATGTTAGAATGGCATCTACAAGTTAAATAGAGTGGACTAAAACACTAAATGAGATTCTCAAGTCATGCTCTATAATTGAAATTGTTGACTACATAAAACAAAGTGGAAAAACGCTTTCAATAAAGGGTATAATTTCTTTGTGGAAAGTTATATACATAAAGCATTTGTTTGTAAGATAACTGACAGGTTCTGTATTACATCAAAGTGATTGGGAATTCAAAGAAAAATAAGAAACCAAATGAATTGTTAATGACAATTTAATTGTCTGATGAAGAAGTCATAGGTGGACAATGCAGCGGTATTGCAAGATATGTAGGCACGTACATATTCTTATCATTGGTAGGGTGATTCATACAATCGATAATGAACATCACACTTGCTTTTTAAATTCTGTAGTCATATGCTTTTTCACAATGTATTGATGTGGAAATATCTTGATTGATCCCAGTACTACATACATTCAGTTTACCCAAGTTTAAATTTCTTTGTAACTGTTGCCATAAATATGCTGAAACGCCTTTCCAAGTCTTTGTTTAGTAATCCTAATTGTAACTTAATAAATGTAAGCAAAAACTCATCGTCCAGATATATAGCTCGTGTTTTCTGAAAGATTAACTGGTGTCGTTATCATCATCATCATCATCATCATCAGAAACAACCATCTCATCATCAGAATCAAAATAATAAGCACCACATATAAATTGATCTCGACTACGTCGGTCCCACTAAATGATGGAACTTATGTTTTATTTGGAACTAACAACTTTATAATAGAGTTGAACACAGACAAGGTTGGTAATCCAGTGTGAAATTTCATAAGTTTCATTCTTGGGTTTGACTGAATAATGTTTTGAAGTGAAAATTGATGGTTGTAAATGTTAGATATGCCTGTCTGTGTTTGAGCATGAAGTCGTTCCTCACTTTCTGATGCAGCGTCAGTGTCATCACTATTGTCAATTGGCCTCTTTTTGGGATAATTCCTTGTTGATTTTTATTTATTATAGGCATTTTATTATAGGCGTGTTATTATAGGCAAATATGGATGGAATTTGCACTTTGAAGGACACTTCTCAGCGTATCATAGTAATGGAAGTCAGCTGTCTTAAAATGTTTGCTGTATATTCTAGTTGACTATGTTATACAAAAGTTGTCCTTGGTGGATTAAGCTGCTCTGTGTATTCTTACCTTCCAAATCTAGAGTTTAAAAGACAAATACTTTAACTAACTTCTTAATTTTATGCACACCAACAAATTGAAAAAATTACATAAAATTATGGATTTGATGAAGTCATTTGCATTGAGATATAACAGAGTATACATTCAGTTTAACACGCGGCCTTCAAATTCTATACATTTATGAAATAAATAAAGGATTCTTGCCTTCTTTTGTTTTAAATTGCTTGGAAACTGATGCATTTATACGCCTTCTTCATGACCAGACTCTTTGCATTGGGGCACACACCAATTAAACATAATAATTTCTAATTATGATAATATCTTCTGGCTTGAGGTGTGTATTTCAAGTGCAAATAAACACTGTGAGAGTTTCCAGCCAGTTAATCTGTTTACCTAGATAATATCACGTGACTTTCTTTGGCGATATGGTCAATACTCCCTACGGAGTGATGCAATCACTGATGATGATGATGATGATGATGATGATGATGATGATGATGATGATGATGATGATGATATACCACAGAAAGAATCTGACAAAGTACTCAAAACTGGCAGAAATGTTAAGAGTAAATTGAGAAATGATTGATACATCTAGGAATGATTAAAAACATTTGAAAATCGATATATGTTCTGCAATACCTTTTGGAACGACCCTCGTATGTGTGACCTTGTGTCTTTATCAAAATGTTTGCAACGCATTTAGAATGTGAAATGTTAGGCTTGTTAAATGTACCATTATAACGATCCGATTGAGAGAGCTGCATTTAATTTGTCACGACATATTCTTTATCAATTTATTTAACCACAAATGAAAAATAACCAATAGGAATTTAGGAATTTGCAACTTAAAATCCCCAGTTATGCACGGACAAGTCTTAAGCGTATTTACCTTGTGGAAAGTAATCGACAAGCTAAAACCGTTTCGAATGATTGAGCACTAATCTTTAATTTCTAAAGGTCCCAAATATAGAATTCCATCCAAAATTGATTTTAATGCCTGTCGTGCAGAAATTGCTGAGTCTTTAAACCTATTTTGCAATAAATGCTTCAAAAGAGAACATGCTGAGCCTAACTGAAAAAAACACATATTCAAAATAATAGACATTCGTATATCATTTTATGAAAGAAACATTGCTTTATTACCACCTCGACCTCGTTTTAACTTTCGTCATTTGAAAAAAGGAATTCACACACTCTACAAATTACAAAATTTAGAATCAGTATTGAGCCGAAACAAGACAAAAACCTACTATGTATTGGTTGCCTAAAATGCACAAAACACCGTACAAAGCAAGATTTATTGTAAACTCTAGTTCTTGCACTACTACTAAATTATCCGTGCTTTTAACTTCTTGTCTTAAAGCTATTAAAGAACATGTAATTAGGTATTACGATAAGGTTTTTGAAACTTCTTATAAAAATTTATTTTGGTCGATTAAAAATTCAAATGACGTTTTGAAAAAGCTTAAATCAAATAATTTTTAGGCGTTCTGTTTGTCTACTTGTGATTTCTCAACTTTATATACCTCCTTCCTCATAATTAAATAAGAGACAAGCTAACCAGTCTCATTGAAAAAAACGTTTGCTAAAGAAAATAAAACCTTCATCGCTTGTAATGAACAAAGGGCATTTTTTACAGATGGTTCTTATGATAATTATACTTTATGGACTTGTCATGACCTGTCGATACCAAGATCTAATTCATAATTACAGGTGCAGTTTAGAATCACTTTTGCAACAAGGTATTTCACAGCCAGTTTTTTATGGAGATTTAATTTATAAACTTAAGAAGATAAAGGGCAATGTTAATTTCTCCCGGTTATGCGTAAAAACCATCTGTAAATTTAAAAAGAAAGATTACCAACATGATATTTTACAGCGCTCTGCATGCCTGGTGATTAACCCTTCTACAGTTGATCATTATGCTTACCTCTTTGGTTGCACGACGGTGGCAGGGGGTTTAAGAGTTTATGAAGGTTTATGTGGAAATCTTTTCTTAAAAGAACATAGAAGCTCGATTTGTTTCTTTTATCCCTGTCATCGTGTTCTTGCTGATTTTACTCCAGGAGCTCTGGTCTCGGTAAGATCATCGAGTACCCGCTTTGTGGCTTTGCAATGCTATTAGATTCTTACGTTTTATGTGTTTGTGTGCTTTAACATGCAACATTGTTGAGCCGATTAGTGGGTTGGAGTTGTTTCACCAAAGACAACTTGTATTTGTTTTGTGATATGAGTGTGAGGTTTGTGCACCCTAGAACCTGGTTTAAACCCCCCAGTGGCAATTTGATTTTCCACTGACCGATCCAAGGCGGTAACCCCTCGGGTTCTCATTTTTGTTTGTTGTTAGTGGTGTCTTCTCTCTCTCTCTCTCTCTCTCTCTCTCTCTCTCTCTCTCTCTCTCTCTCTCTCTCTCTCTCTGTCTCTCTCTCTCTCTCTCTCTCTCTCTCTCTCTCTCTCTCTCTCTCTCTCTCTCTCTCTCTTCTTGACTTTGTGTGGAGGCTGTTTTTTTCTGAATGTGGCGATTCCTGATATGCATATTTCACCTTTTTAGTAAACATCTGAAACAGGATGACAAAACTACGTCAAGCGCACTCCACTGAAAGGCATATTCGTATCGCTATTTTCTACATTCTTATTTCTGCACAGTTACTAAAAAAACTCAAGTGCACAGAACATCGACAGCAGAGATCAAGCAGCAAATTTTATTCTACAGTTTCCTCAGTTTGCCCTGAAAATGAAAAAAAAAATCAAAATATGATCAGAATATGTTAGACAAACAACAAAAGGAAAACATGGAACCCTACAGGAACACTTTCTGCTCTATTTTTCAAGCTCAAGGGCCGTTTCGACCCATTAATACTATTTATTTTGTTAAATATTGATTCCAGATTTGTCTGCGTTGTTTTTTCCTTTTTTACTTCGCAAAATGCAGAATTGTACTAGTTTACGACATGATGTAAATATAGTATTATGGTAAAAAAACAGGACATAGCAGCGATCAGATGAAACAGACCTCCAACTTAAAAATTGTTGGCGAAACCAGCATGCGTTTAATTATTTTGATAAATGTCAAAAAGACATCACAAACAGTAAACAAAACTAACACTCTACGGTAAGTGGAAAAGAGTTTATTGCAATTAGGGGTTTAACCCTGGTTTAAGGCTGCATCAAACCTTTCGATAGCTCCGTCAGGTCCTCGTATTATCACGTTCAAGTTGGTTTTGATGACTTCAACCCACCCATAACTTGTCAAGACTGCCTGCAAAAACACACAAAACACATACCGATGTTTCAAAGAAAGAGATAACATTATCTTTCATAGCAGTATAAAACAATGCCACAAGTTATATTTGTATAGGTATGTCATTAACTAGGTAAAATCAGTGAATATCGATTTTATTTCACTTGTGAACACCAGAAACTGGGCTTCGCTACTCGTGAAAATAGTTTCAGGAGTTCTCTCGATATATTAAATCAATAGTTCACTTAAGGGCTTGCCACACTAGACACGTTAGAAAAGTAAAGAAACAAAGCTAGACCTAAACATTCCTTGAATTCTACTTACATAAATTCACAAAAACTAAGCGAGGCAACACATAATTTTAAAATCCCTCGTGAGCGCAATGATACTGACAAGAAAATGTTGTGTACTTTGTAAAAAACTTTCAACTATTAAAAGAGAAATTAGTGATTGTCATCCGTTTACGCGACCAGGAAATTGAAGGTCAAACACACTTCTACTAATATCTCGTAAAGTTTACATTTGTAAATCACGAGGACACAATAAATTGTTGTTAGTATCATATTACTCATGTGGGCATTTAAAATGATGTTTTGTGTTCTTTAGTTTTTGTGAATTTATGTAAATAACATACATTTGTGCAAAGTTTCATTTAATTTTGCCGTTATTGAGATTTGATAATTTTCTTTTTATCGATGAATAGAATTGGGAGGAGTGTGGCAGGCCCTTAAACAAACAAATATCTTCTATATGACGTACCAATTGATTGAGAGAGCAGCACTAAATATGTCGCGAGATATTCTTTATCAATTTATTTAATTATGAATGAACAATAGTAAGAAAAATGACCAATATAAATTCAGAAATTTGCTGCTCAAAACCCCCAGATATGCACAAATTAGTTTTAAACGTATTCACCTTGTGGGAGAGAAATCGATCAGCTGAAACCGTTTCGTATGATTGAACACATAATTTAAGTAAACATCTTAAACAGGGTGACAAAACTACGTCGCGTACATTGCTGAAAGGCGGACACTTGTATGTTTTTCGTCTCGCTATTTTAGTGTATAACTCTTATTTCTGCACTTCTACTTACACTTAGCAAATCATTTTCTACAGTTTCCTCAGTTTTCTCTGAAAAAAATCTTATATTGTCTTCAAAGTATGAACCATAATTACTGACGGATAGTACTGTTAAGATATGAATTTCAATGAAAATATTTAAATCAAGAAAGCTTGCTTGCTTGTCTGAGGTATTTGTTTGAATAAGAGAGATCAAATTTGTTGAACAGGGATGGAGAACGGTGATCTATATTAAAGAAGTCGTCTAGATACCACAAGGCGGTAATACAGGCTGTTTAATTGCCAGCTTGTTGTTCCAATTCAAGAGATAACACTCACCTTTATAGAAGTATAAAACAAAGCCACATGTTATATATGCATAGAGATGTCATAAATAAGGTATAATTTTACTTCCGCTGTGAAAACAAAGATGGTGGCGTAGTTATTGTCAGTGTAATGCACTCAGAATGTGCTAATGATTTCTTCTGTGGCTTTTCCTGATATGCACACATTTTTATCAAGGTTACACAAAGCAGAAAAGAAATAGTAATAAGAAAAAAAATGAAATGAAATTAAAAACCCATCGAACAAAAACGTCGAGACTTCCACTGATGTTGTTTTCATTAACGCGAATATTATGCTCAACGATAATTTTTCAGTTACAAATAATACTGCATTTTTCTTTTACTATCTGATTGTCTGCCAAGAAAATACGTTATCACCAATTTACTGAAGCTAAACAAGACACTTAAATTATAAGGCACTGCAAAATAAATGGTCGTTGACATACTGCTTTAAGTGGTCTCTTCTAACGGCAAGAAACTTGCGTTATTTTTTAAAACCTGTCCAATACAGGTTTGCTAAGTTTATAATCCTGATGCCGAAATAATCATAGAAGCTTAAACGGTTAAAACTTGTTTCATAGATGCGATTGGACATTGGTATTGAAATTAAAAAAAAAATCTTGCAATGTTTTGAATAAGCTTGTGAATAAACAGTAACGAAAATGTAGATTCTGCAGAAGTGCAGACATTGACGACAGACCCCGAATCGAACACAGTGAAATACTTTTAACAGTACACAGTACAAAGTTTAATCCAACCCCAATTATGTCGTGCATTTGACGCTGGCAAAAAAACAACTACATTTTGTAGAATTTATTACCTTTTGAGCAGAAATCCATTTTACTTGACCGAGCTACAATATTTTTATGCTAGTGTGCATTTTTGAAAGCAACATTGTTAAGTTTAAGCAATTGGGTCACTGCATTTTAAAACACATTACCAATGATGAAATAGGCAATTCCGAGCATAAAAATTAATGTATTGCATGTTTTTTAGCCCATTTTCTCGTGTAGGGAAAACAATATTCTTTTATCTGGGTACCATACGCCGAACACGTAATACATGTAGTACTTGTCTAAAAATGCCACATTGGATGTTCCATGTTCACCGCCATATGCATACCATCGTTTAGGATGGATCTTAATGAAACTTTTTACTTGACGATGTGTAAATATGCGCGGCGGTCAACCCGGGGCTAGGCGGCGCGGGCAGTAATATGCATTTCCATTTCTGCAGATTAACAGGCTAGATCAAACTAGAGGCTGCAGTATTTTCATATTTGTCGTGTTCGGAGGCCTGTAAAGTCTTCTTTTCAGCTCTTTTAGCAACATATTTCAGAAACTGTATTAGCAAGATCAAGACGTAAGAAATAAAAGTATCGAGCTGCATTTTAAAGATTCAGTTTCCTCGAAATACTTTTATAAACTGATACGATTTTTGCAACAGAGATATGAAGATCGATCAACCATTTGGCATTATCACTAAGAATAAGCGTTGTCAAAAAGAATATTAGATAAATTTATTGTGAACACAACTCTTGTACGGTAGTACATACGAAAGTAAATGTATCACGACGTCATTTACAGCGACAGAACGCCGCGTTTTTCAAAAGGTATACGAGATATAAATCTCAATGATTTGTTATAATGGGCAAATTTCGGACAAGATCGTCCCTTGTCCTTAATCGGTATAATCTTTCTGCGGAAAGTGTAAAAAAATCAGGCCAATACTCACTTTCATTGATAAACGTACATTTCGGCGGCAAACCGACGGTATTTACCATTATATCTGGTTGAACAGTGTGAAAGAAATATCTTCTAGTTTGTCTGTCTGTAAATGATAAATTGGTGATTACTCAAATAATTTGGATGATTTGCAATATTTTAGTAGTTTCCTTCAATTGTAATTTTTTTTTAAAAACACGGGATGAGAAATTTTGTAGCAGAAGCATGAACGAAATTACACTTACTTTGTTGTAACTATAGTTAAGACCACCAATCAGGTATCAACTATACTTACGATGATAAAACCGCGATATTTCATCGCGTTTTCAACATCGTGCCTTAGTGTTTTAGTCATCTATCATCGTTTCACCATCGACCCTTAGCATTTTCATCATCTTGCCATTGTACCATCGTGATTTTACCATCGTACCATAGTCCATCGCGGTCAAGGGAGAGATAAAAGTTTGTCCATAAAATGTTGTTGTTTTTTATCTCCTTTACCGCGATGCACGATCGTACGCAGGTAAAATCACGAATACGGATACGGCTCACCGTATTTAACCGCGAACTGCTGTTGGAAACAAGCCACTTGGAATTTCAGGTAAGTTGAAAAAACAAACTAACGAAAAAAAACCAACCAAAAACAAACTCATAATTTAATGCCAACCATCATACTTGTAACGACATACATTTACTATTTAAATGCGCATTTGCCACGATCGCATTTTTCTCATGTGTCCATGTCATTATAGGGGAATGCAGACGTCTATATTTTCTTAATTTTAAATAATATGAATAGGCTGAAATGGTCAGTGTCGGCAATTACAGCGATTATTTACGGGCGTACTGTGTCTTCAATCAACAAGATGATATATTTACGCTTAAATTGAATATAACATAAATAAGACCAGATTTACCTTTCTTAAATCAAATAATAATTCCTTGCAGTATATTTTGTTATATACAAGGTATGTGACCGGTTACAAGTTCCAATTAGCCGGGTACAAAATCTGTAACCGGATAAGGGGAACTTGTAACGGAAGAACAGTTTAAACTTTCCATGATTAATATGAACATGTAAATCACATCCAAATTGTCGAAGTTTTTAATCTCTAAGAATTCGCATTAACGATGCCGTGCGACAACAAATGTGTCCGACTATAATCAATACCGCAATTGCACGGCGGTTTCGCTCTATGGAATTTGAACAAACGAAGAAAAAAAAACGAAATGACGCGAGGGGCATTGACTGTTTGTCTAAAAAATTAACATTAATTAAAAAAAAACCATAGTTAATAATTATTTACTTCAATGAGTTAAATTTGCATGGGCATAAAATGTTCGATTGTTATAGAATAGCGCGCTAATTATTTTGGATTCTGTTAATATTTTAATGAAGTTCTTTAACGATGTTCCTAACTATTGTTTTGGTAATGTTCCTAATTGATAATATTTGGTTAATGATTATTTCATCATTTTTACCTCTCAGCGACAATATGTCACTCCTTTCATCTGGGGATTAGTGGAGAAAATCCCAGGTATTCTTAGTAAAAAATCACATGTACAAAACTGCAAATATCACAAATGCCAATGTATGCAAGTAGCAACCAAATGTTTACTGGAGTCTACATTTCTTCAACTATTATGGTTAACCTTACCTGAAACTTGTAACCGGTTAACCATTTAATTAAAATCGATTAATCGGTTACATCCCTAGTATAGATACATTGTTTTCTCTCTAATGAACTGATATTCAAAGCGAATCATTAATTTAGAGAAAGGTGAAATATGCATATCAGGAATCTATCAGGAATCGCCACATTCAGAAAAAACCCACACAGTCAAGAAGAAGAGAGGGGAGAGAGCATGGTTAATAAAATAATCAGTTTAAAAAAAAGACACCACTAACAATAAACAAAAATGAGAACCCGAGGGGTTACCGTCTCGGATGAGACTTTAAACCGAGTTCCAGTGTAGTGGTGCTTCATGTATACACCGGGCACTTAAAAGAACCATAGACGACTGGAATTGGAACTGTTAAATATCCTCCAAAACCTTGAATGACTAGCTACCCGAATGTTACACCTTTCGGGGTTGACAAATCCTCTTAAAAACGAGTGAAACAGGAGATATTGGACAGGCCCTATCATTGGAAGCGAACTGATGCCGACAACGTGTTTGACAAGACTTTCCGCCAGAGCATGGAGAAGAAGAGTTGAGAAATCTGACTGTAGGAGCTTACAAGCTCAAATTTGTCATATTCCCAGGAACATTAATGAGAGGAAATGATTGTTCACGAAGAATTCAAGAACATAGTCTGTACCAAAATTAAAAGCATACATATCGAGGCCAAGCAGTATAAATGCTGGATCGAATATCGCGAAGGCGCTTATTGTTTCCTGGAACTGCAAATTAAGGCCAGGCAGTAAAGTTGTAGGCATGTGCGCACACCTAACCAGCATAATATGGTACCAAGCTTACCAAAGGCATCTAGACAACCAACAATTAACGTAAATGAGTGCAAATCCGGAGCGCGCATTTCATTATTGCAAAAGAACAGTGATTGAATGAATGAATTATATCCCTTTAAAATATGTCATGGCACTTGTGCAAAGAAATTGAAAAAGCGATAAAGGTTTTTAAAAAACTTTAATTAATCATTAAACTTACAATTTATAAAAGTCGTAAAATTTGAAAAATGTTGTAAAAATAATTTATTTTTAACAAAAAATTAAAATCAGTAAATTACGATAAATAAAATTGTGAACACTACTCTTGTACGGTAGTAAATACGTAAGTACATGTATCACGACGTCATTTACAGCGACAGAACGTCGCGTTTTTCAAAAGGTATACGAGATATAAATCTCAATGATTTGTTATAATGGGCTAATTTCGGACAAGATCGCCTCTTGTCCTTAATCGGTATAAATTTTTCTGCGGAGAGTGTAAAAAAAATCAGGCCAATACTCACTTTCATTGATAAACGTACATTTTGGCGGCAAACCGACGGTATTTACCATTCAATTTATATTTGGTTGAACCGTGTGAAAGAAATATCTTCTAGTTTGTCTGTTCTTAATGAAATCAATCATTCATTCGATACGAGCTTTGACATTAAATGGTTTAACTAAAACATAAAACCCACATGATCCACCGGCAGCACAAAACACATCATTTGTTTAATGCCGTAATAAAACAAGAGTTAGTATTATGTAATTATATCATTATAATTTTTCATTTTCCATGGCTAAAAAATAAAATGAAGAATAATTACATTTATTTTCGCAAATATTTGATGAAGCCGTTTTGACCAGTAGGTCGAAAATCCTTAAAAAAATGAAATATGCATATCAGGAATGGCCACATCCAGCATACACAGCCTCCCCACACAGCCAAAAAGTAGAGAGGAAAAGAGAGCATGGTATTATAATAATTAGTTTCAAAATGGACGCCACAAACAAATAACAAAAGTGAGAACCAGAGGGGTTACCGCCTTGGAACGGTCAGTGGCAAAACAAAATGCCACTGGGGGTTTAAACCAGGTTCTAGGGTGCACCAACCTCACACTTGCCCCAACAGGTTCTCGTATTACAAAACAAGTACAAATTGTCTTGGTGAAATAACTCCAACCCATCCATCAGCTCAACAATGTTGCATGCAAAAGCATACAAACATATAAACATAAGAATTTAATAGCATTGCAAAGCCAAAGGGCGGGTACTCAATGATCTTACCGAGACCAGAGCATCTGGAGTAAAATCAGCAAGAACACGATGACAGGGATAAAAGAAACAAATCGAGCTTCTAGGTTCTTTTAAGAAAAGATTTCCCCATAAACCTTCATAAACTCTTAAACCCCTGCCACCGTCGTGCAACCAAAGAGGTAAGCAAAATGATCAACTGTAGATGGGTTAATCACCAGGCCTGCAGAGCGCTGTAAAATATCATGTTGGTAACCTTTCTTTTTAAATTTACAGATGGTTTTTACGAATAACCGGGAGAAATTAACATCGCCTTTTATCTTCTTAAGTTTATAAATTAAATCTCCATAAAAAACTGGCTGTGAAATTCCTTGTTGCAAAAGTGATTTTAAACTGCACCTGTATTTATGAATTAAATCTGGATATCGGCGATAAAACTTGCAAAAGGTTTTCCTTAATTTGTGATACCGATAACCTTGTTTTAAAAGTTTTTCTGTAATGCAAAGATTACGTTCATTGAAATCATTAACATCGTTGCAAGCTCTTGAAAAGCGAACAAGTTGTGAGATATAAACCCCGTAAGATGTAGCACGAGGAACATCGCCGTCTAAAAACGGAAAATTTACTATATTAAAATTAAAATCATCTCTTTTATCATAAATTTTAGTAGTGACGTAACCATTTTCAATGGACAGATTTAAATCAAGGAAGTTTGCTTGCTTTTCTGTAGTGTTCGCTTTATTAAGCTGTAGTTCTTTAGGATAAATCTTATTAACTAGTGATGGAAAATGGTTATTATCTATATTTAATAAATCATCAAGGTACCTCGAGGTGTTGTTAAAAGCTGTAATAATATCATCTTGATGTTCTGTAGAAAGAGATAACATAAAATCTCTTTCATAACAGTATAAAAACAGATCAGCAACAAGGGGTGCACAATTAGTACCCATTGGAATGCCTATTACTTGTTTATAAATAGAGGTACCAAATCTCAAATAAATATTATCCAATAAAAATGTGAGCGCCTGGATAAGGTCTTGACAGGTCCATGAAGTATAATTATCATAAGAACCATCTGTAAAGAATGCCCTGTGTTCATTACAGGCGATAAATATTTTATTTTCTCTAGCAAAAGTTTTTTCAATGAGACTGGTTAGCTTGTCTCTTATTAAATTATGAGGGAGAGAAGTATACAAGGTAGAAAAATCATATGTAGACAAACAAAACGCCTGAAAATTATTTGATTTAAGTTTCTTCAAAACGTCATATGAATTTTTTATAGACCAAAATAAATTTTTGCCAGTAGTTTCAAAAACTTTATCGCAATACCTAATTACATGTTCTTTTATAGCTGTAAGACAAGATGTTAAGAGCACGGATAACTTTGTTGTTGTACAAGAACTAGAGTTAGCGATAAATCTTGCTTTGTACGGTGTTTTGTGCATTTTAGGCAACCAATACATAGTAGGTACTTTGTCTTGTTTCGGCTCAACACTGATTCTAAATTTTGTAATTTGTAGAGTGTGTGCAGTAACAATATCACTCTCAGATGAAGAAGTCAGTGTATAAGCATTAGTGCTATTAAGCTCTTCAGTTTGAACATTTATGTAGTGTATACGTCACACTATAATTACATTATTTGAAGCCTTATCAGCAGGTGTTAAAACAAATTTGTTGTGAAAATCTTGAATACCCTTTTTCAAATGACGAAAGTTAAAACGAGGTCGAGGTGGTAGTAAAGCAATGTTTCTTTTATAGAAGGATATACGAGTGTCAATTATTTTGAATATTTGTTTTTTCCAGTTTGAAAGAGCATTAGGCTCAGCATGTTCTCGCTTACACCATTTATTGCAAAAAGAGTTTAAAGACTCTGCAATTTCCGCACGACAGGTATTAAAGTCGATGTTTGATGGAATTCTATACTTTGGACCTTTTGAAATTAAATTGCGGATTCTAAAGTCTTTGATAACATTTAGATCCCCTGTAACGATATGACCGGCAGGTTGATAGCAAAATTTTGAATTAGAACAGTCTCAAGATAATGGTGTGTTTTCAACAATCTGTAAATCTGAGGTAATTTTGTTATAATTAAAAATAGTGTTTCTAATAGGCTTGTTATATTTATAACAAACGATGGGTGTTTCAGTATTCTTGAAATAATTAGGTATTGCCGATTCAACAGTTTTATCTTTAAATATACTTGGAAGGTCAATAAAATCTATGCCTTTATTTAAAAATGAAATTTTAAGGAAATGTCTTTGGTGATCAGATTCCAAGTCAATGTGTGGTCTTAGAACATGCCGAGTGTAACACTGAGTTAGGCTTGCAACTTCATAAAGTGGATGAGTTCTAATAACAATATCATCAGCTTCCTTATCAACTTTTTGTAAACTTGAAATAGAAAGAGAAGCTAGACGCGACAGCATAGCATGTCTACCAGAATGTTTTAAAATATTTTGAAGGTCATGAATAGAACAATGTAAAATATGAAAGTTCAATGTAAAGAAACTTGGGCGCAATTGAAACCAGTCAATATTGTCATATCCGGGTTTTAATGATGAATAATTCTCAATTTATTACAAAATTCTAACCACAAACAGTCAAACCTGTATTAATCAGCCAACCAATCAGCCAACCAAAAGTGTGACAAAAAGTGGCTGTTTAACACATGTCCAAAAATAGAACATAATGTCAGTTTGGGATATATTAAACTGCTGTTTTTAATAGGCCGATGCTTTCTTCAGGGGCCTTCTAAGTCAGGTTCAAGTAAAGTATATACAGTGTTCTGTAAAAAGATGAAATATGCATATCAGGAACCGCAACAATTAGAAAAAAAACAGCCTCCCCACACAGTCAAGAAGAAGAGAGGGAGAGAGCATGGTTAATAAAATGATCAGTTTCAAGAGACACCATTAACAATTAACAAAATAAGAACCCGAGGGGTTACCGCCTTGGAACGGTCAGTGGCAAATCAAATTGCCACTGCGGGTTTAAACCAGGTTCTAGGGAGCATCAACCTCACACGTGCCCCAACAGGTTCTCATATCACAAAACAAATATAAGCTGTCTTGGTGAAACAACTCCAACCCACTTATCGGCTCAACAATGTTGCATCCAAAAGCACACAAACATATAAAACATTAAAATCCAATAGCATTGCAAAGCCAATGGGCAAGAACACGATGACAGGGATAAAAGAAACAAATCTAGCTTCTAGGTTCTTTTAAGAAAAGATTTCCCCATAAACCTTCATAAACTCTTAAACCCCTGCTTCCGTCGGGCGACCAAAGTGGTACATGTAAGCATAATGATCAACTGTAGAAGGGTTAATCAGCAGGCATGCAGAGCGCTGTAAAATATATTTGTAACCTTTCTTTATAAATTTACACATGGTTTTTACGAATAACCGGGAGAAATTAACATGGCCCTTTATCTTCTTAAGTTAAATAAATTAAATCTCCATAAAAACTGGCTGTGAAATACATTTTTGCAATAGTGATTTTAAACTGCACCTGTATTTATGAATTAGATCTGGGTATCGACGATTAAACTTGCAAAATATTTTTCTTAATTTGTGATACGATAACCTTGTTTTAAAGAGTGTAAAGATGATGGGAGATATTAAGCTTCTTGCTCCAAGGAGTTGGATTCCAAACAATCTACCGTTTCGTCGGAATCCAGTCAAGGATATGGAGTCAGCTGTGGCTTCTAGCTCGGCTGCATCAAGCAGTGAAAGAGTAATTAGGCGGGTTATTTCCGGACAGACCAAAACATTCCGAAAGCTGGAGACCGTTAAAGGTCCGCTGAAATTGTCATCAGCACGACTGTTTAAAAGAGACAGAAGACTGACGAAGTCCTTCGCCAGGTCAGAGACGGCAGAAGACCGTAGAAAATATGCTGGGCAGAAAGACAGACGTGCAAATGTATTGGGTGCCCGAGTGCATGTAACCGGCAAAAAAATATGAAAGTTCAAGCTTTCTGGTTCCATATATAACGTTTCTCCCATAAAAGGCTCCCATCTGATGATGAGAAAGTTCTATACAGAAGAAGGAATGCTTTGAGCCAAGAAACAAGGTGGCTCTTGGGGAGCCCAGCAGCCTTAGATGAGTTGGTGTGGTTCAAAGGTTTTGTCCGCTGCCAACAACACGGAAATTACTCCAGCTCAGCAAGAGGCTAAGGGACCCTTCTGTAATTTTCTGAAGAAACCATGTACAGTTCACCCTGGATCCTGCGAACTCATTCAGAGCACTTATCCATAGGATCAGCAAGTCTTGCAGAGGAAGAAAGAAAGTACTGGGTGGACACATTCAGGGCACCAGAAGAATCTGCAAACAAACTAGTGGCCGAACCAAGGATACTCATTTCCACTTGGATAGAACCTTACATAAGTTGAGGTTGCCCAGAAATGGCACTTTGGAAGTTATAGCTGCGCAGGTACCAGTGGACCCCGGCAAGAAAATAAAGCTAGTGGGTTCTGTTGCGGTCTTTTGTGATCCCAGCACCTACATCGGAAAATTGTCTTCTAGACCTGCCGGAGGATATAGGGGTAGGAGTGGGTCTTCACCCAAAACAGGTGAAGACAAGTTCGCATAGTCTGCAGGAGGACATTGATTTGTTACGGAGAGAATTGCAGCATCCAAAGGTTATCGCGCTACAAGTGGGATTGGATCATTCTGAACCTATGATATACTGGTCAGCTTAAGTGGAAATTTTTAGCATTACTACTGGTGCTTCATTTTATGAAGAAATATTATTCTTGCATACCAGATCAGGTCATCCGGTTATTTCACCCGTGTAGGAAATTTCGATCCTACACCCCCCGTGTAGAATGAGTCACGTGAATGACGTCATATATTCAAGTTATTGACGTCATTTATGAAAACGGATAGCGTTAATGTCAATATTTCAGCATAAGGAAAATAAAAAAGTTTGTATACATACATAGAAATGTTATAAATAATAAAAGGTATGCAAGAAAAAGTATCTTGCATGAGACATTCGGTAAAGATGGAAAAATCTGTCACCTCGGGTGAACTGTTTTGGCGGGAACTCGGCAGAGCCTCGTTCCCGCAAAACAGTTAACCCTCGGTGACAGATTTTTCCATCTTCACCTCACACTCATGCATGATACTTATAGGCCTAATCACCCCATTCATCTTTACTGCTTTACAGGCAACACGTTTGTGTTGGTGAGGTGGCTTGTATTTCTCAGAACTTACTTCGGGTTTACCAATATGTTTAGGAATTTCAAGATGGACCACGTTGCAAGCCATCGAAGAAACAATACCTACTGGAGTCGGATGCGCCATACTTTTCTAGTATGGGTTTCTCAGTTTGGCCCGAGCCAACTGTTCACAGCAGCACATGCATTGGCAAACCACCGAGGAATAAGTGTGGAAAGAGTATTTGAATTACCACTGCCAATGTCAAGTTCCTGTATAGTGGAAGAGTACAGTAGAAACAGCACTGTGGCTGGCTGGGCTTCTAGCTCGTCAGAGACAGATATGTTTTGAGACAGAAAGATGGTATAACCGTACAGGCTTCTAGCTTGTACTCAAACTCCATCTCGGGCAATTTCCAGTTTTATTTTGAGAAAGACAGACGGTAAAAGTTAGCTCGGATCCGAAACCGGTCCCAGGTGACTTCTACATGCATCAAGGTGGTGTTATATCATCAAAAGAAAGAAGACTCTGGAAATAAGTCATAGTATGTGTCATCCCAAACCCGGATGTGTTCAAGTTCGGCAGATGGCTTATAGCTATCTGAAAGGCTTTAGTTTCCAAAAGGATCAAAAACCTGTTCCATCTTACAGTTAAATATAGAACTTCTAGTTTTATCCAGCAACAGGGGACTTTGTTCCATAAAGGCAACCTTTCATTTTTAGATATGTTGCAACATCCTTTTGACTGGGCTGAAAGCTATCTTCATAAACTCTGGGGAGTGTTTTGACAGGCTATTCACGATCGAATCCGGATACAAGGTACGAAAAGGTGCTGTCAGACGGAGAGACGAATTGCGCGCGCTTCTAGAGGTAATTGGCAAGAAAGCAGCTTTCCAAGAATTAGGTAAGCCCCCGTCCCCTACCTGGCCGCGAGTATTGTGTTATTCTTATATTCAATTAGAGATTTACTAGACTTTTCTTTAAAAAGTGAAATGAGCATATCAGGAATAGCCAAACTCACAAAACACAGCCTTCCCACGCAGCAAAAAAGAATAGAAGAATTTCCTTGCCTTAAAAAATAATACATTTGGAATTCCTTTTACCGGATAAAGTACGTCAAACCAGAGGTTTGTTTAATGAAGGCATCGACAATTGCAGGAGTTTGGCAGAAATGCTACGCGACATGGCAATGAAGGTAATTGTCTATTGTAACTCGATTGGTTTCTATATACATTTTAATGGAAACATGTATTGCACCAAGAGAAGAACAAGATTTATTCATTTTAAGACATGTGTAGTTCTAGACAAAACTACGGACACGAGATGTAGAAAATGGATTTTATCCGATTACTTTGATCGGCACCAACATTATATTAGTATATATGAAGGAAGTTCATACCTTGAAGGATGGTCCAAGAAGCTCGTGCACAGTGCTGGTCTCTGCGGCCAAGAACCCAGAGTATCAGTTAAAGATTGTTGAGAAGATCATAGATAAGTTTGAAGATGTTAATGGTCCAGGAAAGAGTGTGCTAGAAAAGGTAAAACTAACTATAATCTATTTTTGTGAAAACGCATGTCTCTCCCCTGTGCCCTATTGAATGACGGCCAAGGAAGATCGCCTTTTTGAAACGGAAGCCTGTGTCATTTATTATGGTATAATGAACATGCACATATATATATATATATATATATATATATATATATATATATATATATATATATATATATATATATATATTAACTCTACGTGCCCCCGTGATGTTGAATTCTGGCCTAAATACCCCAAAATAAAAACAGGGCTCTTCAAGGCTATAACAGTAACCATCGTATGAAGTTTGAAGGCTCTAGGTAAAAAAAACTCCAGTTAGTGAGAGGAAACCATTTTCACTCATCGGGCCCCTGTGACCTTTACCTTTGACCTACTGACCCCAAATCAATAGGAGTCCTCTACTCAATATGAACATCCATCGTATGGTTTGAAGGCTCTGGGTGGAATAGAACTCCTGTTATTGAGCGGAAACGGTTTTCACTCTTCGGGCCCCTGTGACCTTGACCTTCTGACCCCAAAATCAATAGGGTTCTTCTACTCAATAAGGGCTTTAACTATTTTGTTTAAATGCTCTGGGTCAACCGGTACTCCAGTTATTGAGCGGAAACGGTTTTCACTCTTTGGGGCCCCTGTGACCTTGACATTTGACCTTCTGACCTCAAAATCAATAGGAGTCCTTTACTTAATAAGGACATCCACCATATGAAGTTTGAAGGCTCTGGGTGAAATAGAACTCCTGTTATTAAGCGTAAACGGTTTTAACTCTTCAGGCCCCTGTGACCTTTACCTTTGACCTACTGACCCCAAAATCAATAGGGTTCTTCTACTTAATAAGGGCTATCATACTATGAAGTTTGAAGGCTCTGTGTCAACGGGTACTCGAGTTATTGAGCGGAAACGGTTTTCACACTTTGGGCCCCTGTGACCTTGACCTACTGACCCCAAAATCAATAGGGTTCATCTACTCAACAAGGGTTATCACCCTATGAAGTTTGAAGGCTCTGGGTCAAAGGGTACTCGAGTTATAGAGCGAAAACGGTTTTCACACTTCGGGCCCCTGTGACTTTAACAGATAAGCGTTGTGTTAGGTAAAAAATGTTACCAGATACGGGACAATGACAGTTAGTAGCAATGTGAAAAAAGAAGCATAGTAAAGTTAGTTGGCATTCTTAAAGGATGATGAAATAAATGCCTTCTTTGTCTTGGTGCTGAATTCTTTTTAAGCGATGAGCGATGTTCAGTGATAAAATTTCTTTGACAAGATACTTGTTTAGGTTTTTAATTTAATTAAATATTTGACGATAAGTGAAGAGGCATGGCTATCTTAGAAGTATACCAATCAAGTCTTAGGGCGACAACAGTCCACGTCCTGGATGAGGCCCATATTCCTTCCAGACATATAATGACTGTCACTGGTATAATGGTGAACATCCTTCAAGACATACACTGTGGAACCAGTGGTTCAACGAAGAAACTTAGGTCAGAAAAAATCAGTGCCAAAACTGCAAATGATACAAAAGTAGAAACACCTTGTAAACTTGTGGACAATCATGAACCATCAACAACTTCCCAATTCATGATGATGGACGAAATAGAATCATTCTATCACAATTAAGACAATATAGATGCTTTAATTAACAACTGTTGACTGTTAACCAAGCAGAAATGTCTACACCCAGCATGACATCCATTTCTCACAAATCAATGAACATTCACAGCACAAGACTATTTGTCCCCATGCCAGTATTCAAACATCACAATTTACTACAACTTTTCATTAAAAAGCTTGGTTTGAGAATGCACAAGTCAGTGATAATTACAATTTGTGATATTTTGCATTTTTCATGTGAAAAGTTATATGTTAATATAATTGTGTCTGTAAAAGTAACTATACTGACACTTGGTCTGTGATAGGTTGCTTTTTTCCTTGGGATAGTTATATGTTGTATCATTTTTCTTGTGATTAGTTACATGTTAATTTTTTGCCTGTGATAGTAATTTTACTGGCATTTGATCTGTGATAGTTTGCTCATTTTTTCTTGTGATAGTTATATGTTGAGTCACTTTTCTTGTGATAAGTTACATGTTAATATTTTGCCTGCGATTGTAACTATACTGATACTTGATTTGTGATAGGTTGCTTTTTTTTTCTTGTGATAGTTATATGGGTTGCTTTTTTCCTTGTGATAGTTATATGTTGAGTCATTTTTCTTGTGATAAGTTACATGTTAATATTTTATCTGTGATAGTAACTATACTGATACCTGATTTGTGATAGGTTGCTTTTTTCCTTGTGATAGGTTTATATTTAATCATTTTTCTTGTGATAAGTTACATGTTAATATTTTGCCTGTGATAGTAACTATACTGATTCTTGATTTGTGGTAGGCTGCTCGTTTCCTTGTGATAGTTATATGTTGAGTCATTTTTCTTGTGATAAGTTACATGTTAATATTTTATTTGTGATAGTAATTATACTGACACTTGGTCTGTGATAGATTGCTTTTTTTCCTAGTGGTAGTTACATGTTAAGTTATTTTTCTTGTATGTGATAAGTTACATGTTAATGTTGTGTCTGCGATATTAACTGTGCTGATCTGTGATAGTTTGCTATTTTTCCTTGTGATAGTTACATTTTGAGTCATTTAAGTTTGGATAATTTTGCATAATACTGAATTTAAATTTTTAATTATTTGTATGTATTTAAAATAATACCTTGTTGCCAAATTTCGATCACTTCATTGTTAATATATATACTTCAGATTTAATGAAAAATGAATTTTTGGATTTCAGTGTTTCGGTATGGTGATTTATCGACCTCACTGATATGCAATAAGTGTATATTACATGATCGAAACTAGACGATCAAGGTATTCCAAAGCATCACGATATGATACCCGCGTGAAATGTTCCATATAACGAGGTTAACGTGCGAGAGTAAGAGTTTAAAAAGGAAAAATGGCGATTGTGAAAAGATCGTTTGGGAAACAATTACTCACAGTACCAACATCAGAATCGTCATTCCTTAATTGTGTTTCATCAGTTGAGATACTATGTGTCCAAAATGATTCTTAGCATTACAATTACACAAAATCTATTCAATCTTTGTTAGTAATGTAATTTGAATAGGTAATATCCACCGAATCTTGTTTGAATAAGATCGAATACGTGATCGCTCCCAGGTAGAGGCAGTATTATCTGATATAGACATCTGCCTCTTCAGTTTATAATTTTATTTCAAACAAATTACGCATACTTATCAAATTTAGACATGGAATCAAAACCACATTAACGCAAATGATTATAAACACTGTTTTATCTATTTTAAAATGTTTTATCTCCCTTTGTCATATTACAGCGAGATAAATTATATATCTGACTAAAAGGACATATAATACTTCATTCTATTTTATATCTTAATCTATATTTTTCATCTTCCCATAAAAACCAACTGCTAAAAGAAAGCGCCTCTAGCTGGGAGCGAACCCGAACCGTCACTTAATTGAAGCACTCGATTCTGCACCATAATGGAAATTCACAGGTTAGTTTAAAACTCTTTACATTTCCAACCTCATTCACGTAGCTCATCAATCTCATTTCGGAAAAAAGTCGAATAAACGTTTAAGTTTCTTTTGTTAGCATATCGTACAGAATATTATCAAATTTTGGACGATACAATACACAATATACTTACTTTAGGAATGTGAAATATTCCATAGACTATTGAACAACAATGCAGTTTTGCAGTCGAATGCAACGTTTCGTTAAATTTTATTTACATATGTCGTGTTCGCGGGCTTTTAAGTTTCCCTTCTTATCTATTATTCACTAATCTTAAGAATTATACTATGTTCATTTCGAAGCAATAACATTTTTAATTTCAGAAAAAAACTAATGATTCTGAAGGATGACTTTTTAATCTAATAATTTTTTGCCAGGGCTTATTAAATATAGTGTCTGTCAATTTTTACATTGATAGTATCAAAACCTCAATCAGAAAAAGATTAAACAAAGTTCGATCAACGACACGATATGAATAAGTGTTATCACTTGAGTAAGTCTAGCAGCAAGGCTTATCAAAATTGCACGTGAACATCTTATAGGTCTCTTATACAGGGTGGCTGTACTAAGTCATTTTAGAATTTCGTGCACACACAAAATCACTCGCTTCAGGTAGGTTATTTGCTCATTTATCAGCAACTTCTGGACCGATTTGGATCACATTAAGAACACCATACTCCTGTTTAAAGGCATTTTTTTCGACATTAATATCCAATATCAGTCGGCTACCATTTTCTCAAACATTCAAAGAAAACTTCTGTTTGAAATGTCTCATTTTCTCATATTTATGTTCGGGTTTCTCATAACTGTCACGTCATCAAATATATAGAATGCGCGCTCGTGTAATCTGTGCAAATCTGTGCAGTTCTATAAACCTCACTCCAGCTACCAAACCACCCCGCGTTCTGTTTTTATTGTATTTTTGTGACTTGAAAACGTCATTTTCTTGTCCAACTTGTAGGCCCTGGCTTTCATGGCCTTATAGAAGCTAAGCCACTGCTGGCGGCTGTCGACAGACAGTAGTGAAACTTTAAATAACTTGGAGGTTAATGAGTGAACGAACCCCAGTTTGCAGCAAATAAGTGAACTAGTAATCGTATCCGTGTATTTTATCATGAAAAAACAATTTTTTGCTGGACCAATCAGAGGAAAAGAAATACTTATTTTATTCACCTAAGCCAATCGCATTTTAATTAAAATATTATTTTTAGAAAAATACTGTAATAGAGCCTTTCCATAATTTATTCATACATTCGCACAAACGCTTCCGGGTGGCAAATCGGTGGAAGCGACGTAAAATTGCTCATAATTTGTTTGCCACTTAGCGGAGATTTTCTTGAACGTGAAGAGTCAGAATAATTATAAATTTATTTCAATGAGAGGGCCTGTTTGTTTTTATATTTTCTCTTCCGCATCTTTAGCCGAAATCCATTGGCCGATTGGTTGTGTTTACCTTAGCGACCAAGACGACGAACCGCGATTGTTTAAAATGTTCAAATAAACACTGATAATTTACGATTTCGTTGGTTTTCTTTTCTGACCACCATCAATACTTATTGTTTTGATATTAATTGATATGATGATTGATTTAAAACCAACAATTTAAGAATTGGCCTGTCGAATTTAACTTTTGCAGATATAGGGGGTGAACTTGATGAGCCAACCTCGAGTTAATTTTACAAGATTACTCAAACATTATTACATAATTAACATTTGAATCAGATATTTGATACATCTTTATGATTAGGTATACATATACATAAAATATTCATTTAAATCTTTTAACCCCTTAGCTCCGATTATCAGAGTTTAGATGCTCGGTCGGTCGGATGCAAGATATATTGAAAGGAAATTTGTTTTGGGTAGTATTAGCGTAGTCTGGTCAGAGTAGCCAAGGATACTGAATATTGGCTGAGCTGGCATCCCAATGTTTATATGTATTTACCTAATAAGTAAATGTATTATTATATTTTTAATCATTTAATATAAATATAACATATTGATGACATGATGGGGCTTTACTTGCATCAGACTCAGCTTAAACAAGGTAGGGTTTTTTTTCAGTTTTATGCATTAGTAGGGGTTTGGGCATTTACAAATATTGATATAGATCTTTGCCTGAAACACAATTATGCACAGTCATAATAAAACATCTATACACAAATCAACATTATTTGCTTTTTTCATATTAAGAAATATCAAACCCGACATCCTCCAATAATACTGCTGGGCAAGTCATTAAAGGCTCAAGTCTCAAGTTGTGTGGTGTCAACAGATAAATGTACACATAACACTAAAAAGCCATGAGATGCTTACTCTATTTTGCTTTGGAAATCAATGTTTTGCTTCAGTAAGAACCACATTATGTCCGGCTACACCTAAGCATCCATATTTTGATACTTTTCCGAAAATATGTCATGTTCACTGATGCCCCATGTGATCCGCCGATCCACGATTTCTCTTTGGTTGTTATTATGTTGATCGATCTGGCAGACATAAGCAGTCCACATTTAGTTGCCACTGCATATTTGTCTCAATAAACATCGTCAAAAGTTTTCAAATCTGATGAAAACTCGGATCGAAAGTGAAAGTTATCGATCATCGTTGTTTACACGGTTGTCATAGTTTGCCACCCGGAAGCGTTTATGCGCATGCGTCAGGTTACGGACCGCAATTACGTGCAAAGGGTCTATAAGGACCAACGACAAAGCTTTTCAAAATGATGAACAAGTATTTTTAAAACATTAAAAATTTAGAACGTTGAATCGGATCCTAACTATCAAGTCAGTTTAAATGACAAAAAGCGAAATCAAGTCTTATGACCTTCTTTGATTCAAGATCAAGTCGATAGACAAATTCTTTTAAAAATTCATCAGACTGCGGACACATTTATCAAACTTTACTTTGATTAATTTCTAAGATTAGGTTATTTGTTACCAAGAAGCAACCAGTGTTGATCCAGATCACACGGCATGGATGTGCCAGCTGATCTGTATCTTCACTGATCACAAAACAATAAAATTGGTTTGAAAAAGATTAAATTCAAACAAGGAATCACAAACAACGGAAATGAAAACTTGAGGATTAACGCCTTTTTTCTGAAAAGGTCAGTCGCAAAACAATATTCTACTCCGGTCTAGGGTGTACCTGCCCTGAGTTTGAAATACCTGATTGATTTCATGCCCACTTCAAAGAAGTGGGGGTATATTGCTTTGCCCAGGTCGGACCGTCGACCACATCTTGTCCGAGCAATAACTATATATTCCTTGGATCATGACTGGAAGACACCTGTTGATTTTCAGGTCAGTAGGTCAAAGGTCAAGGTCACAGTGACCTTAAACACAAAACCTTGTCCGAGCAATTACTAGGCATTGCTTTGACATACTGTCTTCATATTTGATATGGATGTTGGTCATGTCCAGTAGAAGACCCTATAAATTTTCAAGTAAGTAGGTCAAAGGTCAAGGTGACCTTAAACACAAAAACTATGTCTGAACAATAACTAGACATTGCGTTGACATACAGTCTTCATATTTGGAGGTTGGTCATGACCAGTAGAAGACTTTTATTTTTTAGGTCAGTAAGTCAAAGGACAAAGTCACAGTGACCTTAAACACAAAAACCATGTCTGAACAATAACTAGACATTCCTTTGACATACGGTCTTTATATTTGGTATGGTGGTTGATTATGACCAGAAGAAGACCCTATTAATTTTCAGGTCAGTAAGTCAAAGGTCGAGTTCACTGCAACCTTTAACACAAGAACCTTTACGATAAATAACTTGACATTGCTTTCTTCGATTTCTTCATTGCTTTGACATAGAGTCTTCAAATTAGGTTAGGAGGTTTGTCATCACCAGTAATCATCTCTAGATTATCAGGTCAGTAGTTCGAAGCTCAAGGTCACAGTGGCCTTTCAAAAATCTTGTGTAATCAATAACAATATATTGTCATCACCTTTAGAAGACCCCTACTGAATTTCAGGTCTGAAGGTCAAAGGTCAAGGAGACCATCATTACCAAAATCTTTACAAACATTTCTTGTTTCATTTACTGTTGTTCTTCAACATACCTGTCTGTCTTATTGCTTACGAGTCTTTATTTATGTCCTTATAAGGCCAGAGAAAATAAATTATTAGATTCTCATCCGGATTTTGGGGAAAAAAGGGGCGGGTGGGCACTTTTATTAACGAAATACATTAAGAAGGTATTTCGGGATAGTCTAAAACCCGTTTTTTACGGAACAGAATATGTTTCGATTTTTTACCAATAAATTCTTTCGGGGGCGGTTGGTTTTGGACAGGGGCGGGCGGGTATGAGAATCTAAAATATTCTTTTCTCTGGCCTAACAGCGACACCACCAGGTTCTAATTGTGTCATAACCTTAAAGGGAGATGTGCAGGGTCAAGCAGGTGTACTCGGTAAAATCGTAAACAGATCGATCTATGTAACACATGTGTAGTGTTCACTAACTACATTTCAAACCTTCCAGGAGGAAGTTTCCGGTTAATTTTACCATTTGACCTGAAAACAATCCGCCAAAGAAATCCCTATACAAAAATACATTCTATATTAAGCGATCATTCTATATTTAGCTCATCGCTGAGCTTACTATTCGTAGTGTCCCAGGCATTTTGAAACAAATGGCGACGTCGGTAGTCGGCAAGGTACACCGAATGCGTATTTAGGTTGAAGTGATCACGTGACAATCCCAAAAAACCACCGCGGCTTTACGCGGAAAATACAAAAATAGCTAACCTATGCGCGTCGCATATGATAGGAAACATCATTTATATATCTTTTTAATAAAATATTGGATTGAAATATTTCGCGTGTAAATCAATATTTGAACTTCAAATAATGATATTCAACTGATTAAGGTATTTCTCTACTGACGTAATTACGTCGACTGCGCAGGATTTCGTGCAACAGATTATGAACGTCGCGAACGAAACGGCGATCTCTAAAATTATCTTTTAAACATCTGGAGTCCAATCAGGTATACTTAAAACCATTTATCCAATAAATCAAAATACTCGATCTGTTTGTTTTCGTTTGTTTCGCCTACAAATTGGGCCTGTATAAAACGCAGCTTTTAACGCAGCCTGTATAAACATATAGGGAAAACGCAGCTTTTACGCAGCCTGTATATAAGATAAAGGGGAAAGGTGTGAATTTCACTGCGGTTATGCATTTAGTGGAAAAATAAGACAAAATGTAATGTGATAAGAATAGAAGGCTTATTTTTAATAATATATGAATGAATTATGAATAAAAATAAATATAATTGATGTTTGAATATTGTATTTAACGCGGTCGCTAATTTGACCTCACCACTGAAAAGAAGAACTCAATGCGAAAAGAAGGAATTTTTTTTATTTATGGACGGATTTTTATTGCATGTTCATTCTAGTATTGTCAAAAAACAGGTCTTCAGGTTTAACAGAAAGTAAAAAAAATGATAAAAATCACAACAGTCATTTTTAAACAAGTTTTTAATCAATTCTAACAAAATCAGCAAAATACATTTATAAAATTCGTTGAAGAAAATAATTATCTAGAAGAATATAAGAAAAATTCCACCACCATTATCATCATCATCATTATTTTTGTTTAGTCACAATCATAGTTAACAGAACAACACGGTATTAAAACAGCAGCATCATTATAATATTTATCATCATCATCATTTTTATTTAGTAACATTTATAGTTAACAGCAGCAACAAGACATACGAACAACAACATCAACGTCTTCGATATAATTGACATATTCAGACAAAATCTCCAGATTTAAAAAAAATAAGTTTTGGCAAGCCTGAGAAGAAATAAATGCGAAAATAAGAATGTTAAGTTTTATTTATTGCCGGATAAAAAAATATTTGACTGTTTATATTTTCTGTTAAAACCGATGGTTTAGTTCGTTTATGAGGCCTTGCATTTCTTTTTCTATTGCCATGTGCTAGATTTTTGTACGCTGCGCTATCTCCTAAATAAATCAAAACCAATTAGTTATTGTAATTTTCAGTAAATCTGAATATGTGCTTTTGAAAATTATGGCTAATTTCATCTTTATTTATTATCTTAAACGAAGTTCTTTTTCAATAACATTACCCTCTCATTGAAACAATTTTTTACCGAAATTACGCCACGTATATCCGTCCTACCGCCAATACTCTTTCTTCTCAAGATAACAATCATCGTTAAAACATGAACATTACCCGCTTCGGGTCTACATGGGGGCTCATTAGTAACACTGTCCTTTTGATTCTGATTCAATATGTCTGCCGCCTTAATAATATGATATCAGTTTTTGAGAAAATAGTGACCATGGACCCGCCTCCAATATTAAATTTTTAATTTGATATTGTGGCAATTTATTTCTTACAACCTTATCTGTATCCAAAATATTTTTCCTCAATCACAAAAATGTTATCTTTGGATGGATTTCTGAGAATATTTTAATAAGTAAAAATTTAATTTCCGTTAACGGAGAACATACCCGCTACTGACAAGTTTGTGACTTTTGATTTTACCCCTACGTTGATTCAATGTCAGTGTTTTCCATACGCATATCAGGATTTTGATAATTTATTCATAATTGTCAGAAAAATTTATATCATCTCCAGTAAAACGTGTGGGCGGGTATCTAAATAATGAAGACATTCTTTTTATATAATGTGCACAGTAGCACATTTCTTGTTTATTGCAAGATAACGAGGACGTGGTCAGCGACAAGCTGCCTCCGGCACAATTGTACAATTACAACGTGTCATAAACTATAACATGGACCTCGATGTTACACCTGACTTTATCTATTTCATTTGACGCACATTTATTCCATTATTGTCAAAACAGGTTTAAACACTCAGTTTGCAAAGGAAAAATGAAAACATACATTTATAATCATTTTAAGTTGACCAAATGAAGATATAAAATTGTTTGAGGAATATAATTATAAAGATGAAAACGGATAAATATGATTATTGGAACAATCATCATCATCATCATCATCATCATCATCATCATCATCATCATCATCATCATTTCTTCTATACCATCACAATTATAGATATCAGCAGCAACATGATATAAGAGTTCAAACTTACAACTACCAGATTATGTGCTTTTTCAGATAGCTGTAGTCTGACATACACTTTTGTGTTAAATATTTGTACGTGTTAAATCAATTATTCACAAACATGACACCCCTTAGTTATTTAAAATGTGAGAGTAAGTTTAAAGCTTATTTTAGAAAAGAATTCATTGTATATTAAATCAATTCACAAATATGTGTTAGAAACTTCTTATGTTAAAAGTTTAAAGCTTGTTTTAACAAAGAAATCATTCGAACTAATTAATTGAAATCTGATTATATAAGCGAGCTAATTCCATAAAACATGTAAAGTTGGTGTCATTGTGCCAATTAACAAGTTCGTAGCGTTGTTGATTTTGTAACATTGATTGGATGATAAGAGCACGATCAATTAATTTAGGTGTCACCAGACACGCGCATTAACTGTGCGGCATGCAACAAGAAGGATATCGTCTTGCTTTTGAAATTTTATTAAGTTTATGAACAAAACAAAAATGAACCTTTATATCACTGGAGATACATATATTAATTAATACATTAAATTTTGTAATTTTCTTATCATAAACCAGTTTGTGCACACTTTGTACTTATGTTCACAAACATTGAATAGTAACTGTTTATATCAGTTATTTCTTGCGCTTAGTTTTCATGTAATTCTGCTCAGCAATATTCAGATTTAAACAATATAAATATTTCATATAATATTACAGACAGACTGACAGACATCATAATTATATTTTGTTAACTTGAACCAGGAATCTTTATCAAAGATTCCTGCTTGAACGTATCTTTTTTAATTGTAGTATGCGCACTTTATATCTTCATCCAATGTACATTGATTTAAAAACATTGATAAAAGAAAAAAAAAACACTACATCTTTGTATATTTTTATTGTTTCTAACTATTCCCGTATGTTTAAAAAAGCTGCGTTTTCCCTTCATATCTATAATGGCTGCGTCGCTGCGTTTAATATCCTTAAATCGCATACTACATAAATCGAATGATATATGGGACACACAGTCTGTATAAAGTGTTACATAATTTTACAATATATAACAAAATTTTTAAAAATCGGATATTGATGTATCCATTTGCAAGTGATTCGGACATAAAGAAAATCTATAGGTTATTCAGAAAATTACCTCAACGTAATAAATAATTAAATTTACTTATTTGGAAAAAAACACATTACTATATCATAAAGATATAACGATATTTTAACAAAATAACGATAAAGAACAGTGAATACTTCTTTTTTTACAAACATAACACATTGTCTAGTAATATATTAAGAAAAAGCTGCGTTTTCCCTATATATCTATACAGACTGCGTAGCTGCGTTTTATACAAGAAAAACGCAGCCTGCATAACGCAGCCTGCGTTAAAAGCTGCGTTTTATATTGGCCCTACAAATTCTTTTGCGACATCCGATTTACCCAAGATTTACCTCCCTTCGCAAGATACTACTTTTCGGTACTGTAAACAAAAAATGTGTTGGACTGATAAAATTTCCATTTTCTCAGGAGTTTAAGGAATTCTAATGTTTGTTCGAGCTGAATAAATCAAAAAGTCGCATATGGCGAGTGCTACGACCGTGTCTGCAAATATGGATTATGCTGATTGTAAGTACAGGATGAAGGAATCTTCGGGTTTTATTTGTCGAAAAATTTGAATTTGCCAACAACGGCAAAAATGTGATAAACTGCTTATTACAGATGTGCAATCGATCATGCAGGTTGCCTGAGAAAGCTAAACAGTACTGCACATTAAACAATATTTGTTCTAAGATTTGCCATAGAAATATTTTTGGTTGGCTAGATAGAAAATGGTCAATGACTGTAGACCTACTGTAGACTCACAGGTGAGATGTCCGGTAACTGGTTCTATTGTATATTGTTAAAGATTGTGGAAAAGTCCAAGTTTGCATATAAGAAGAAGCACACAGTAGAGATCCACATCAGACTACATGCATGCATAGGCTGATCTGGATCAACACTTAAACGGTAACTCGGGGAACCGTTGCACCATGACAGTTGCGATGCGCTTTCTGCATGTTTTTGGTGCACGAATAGGCACAATACTTCTGCCTTCCGCAGATACAAATGGATATTTCGCATTCGATTGATTGTTTGTATAATATGAGTGATTCAGACAAAGGGGGCGTGGACTAACCCTTCCTCTGCGATGTTGACTTATGGGCAGGTTTGGGTCGGCTCAATAAAGCGGATGGGGACAATGGTGACTTACTTGTGGTACGGGGAGGTATGGGTCGGGATGAAGCGTTAGCTGAAGGACTAGACTGGGAGGGACGGGCAGGTATGGGTCTGGTCAATGATGAACTGTCTTCCGAATTTTCTAACTCAAACAGACCACTGACTGAATGGTTAGGGCTAGGATTGAAAAGTGATTAAAAATTAGATTTAAGTTAAAAATACCTATTACTATTCAATTTTATGAACTAGAACCCATCTTTCAATTAATTTTGTTTTCCCAAAATAAACAATTATCACGCATAAATTTCCCAACTGAAAAGGCCAACCTCTTCCCAATTTACTGATGAAAAGCCCTGTATAAAAAAGGAAACTATTCCTTCTGATCTCAGCAAATTTTTTCCTTATGGGGAAATGTTCGGTGATTGAATTGCGAAGACTCCTGTCAGCTTTGGAATTGTTACCCTTTTGGGGAACTAGTTAAAGAAGGGAAAAAATGCTGGATCTTCCTGTAACCATGGTAACTTTCATCAAGTTTAACTATTTTGTATGTTTCCTGCTTTTTATGTGTAGACTTCTCCCCAATCCCCTGACCTATTTGATGACACCGATACAGAATATCCAGATCGGTTGGTACAGTATGAAAAAATCGTCACCACCATCCCCATCAACTTCGGTACAGTCATCATCGTCTTGGTCAATAGGCAGTAAGGATACATTAAATTCCAATCCACGTAGTAATGAAACATTAATATCCAAAAATGAAAAAGTTATAACTCAGCTGAAAAAAGAAAATGAAGATTTGAAGAAAGAAAATGAAAAACTATGGAGAGAAAATCAACTGTTTAAAGAGGAGCTTGAAAATCTGAAAACTGAAAAATAAAAATAAATACAGTATAGTATGAACATCTAAAAATAATGGAAAACATAACGAATGAGAAAGTTGTTGAATTTTTAAACGTAAATGGTGTAAATAAGTGTGTAGAGTTTTTACAGGAAAATACTCCCAATAGATCTGATATTAAGCCGTCAAAGAAATCATTTGAATATTCTTTGAAAAAATTAAAAAGCAAGTAAAATCTTACAAAAAAAGTATATCCAGATCAGATGTTAAATCAGAATATGAAACCTTTTTAAAAAAAGTCAGTTCTGTTTTCCAGTTCCAAATACTGAAAGAAGACATTCTCATGTTATAGCTGACAATTGTTTAGATCTTAATCGAAGCTTTACCTTAGAAAAAGACAAGGTTCATGATTTAAACAACAAATTAAAAGAGACTGAAAAAAGTCATGAAGAGACTCAAGCAGAGTTACAGGAGACTCAAGCAGATTTAAAAACGACAACCAAAAATCCAAAACAATGCAAACTGAATTTGAAAAGGACAGCTTCGAGAGAGGTGTTGTGCTGAAAAAGATGGTCAAATTCAGTATTTACAAGATCAGATAAAAAAGAAAGGTCAAGAAAAGTTTGAATTAAAACAGTCATGTGAATATCTTCAAGATGTTGTAAATGATAATATCATCGCACCAAAAACACTAGATGTGTTCGATGAGGAGAAGAAACAGTACACGGAAAGTTTCAAGGAATGTGTATATGAATTACTACAATATAATGTTAGTGCTTCCAAAGTGTCAGATGTGGTAAAATGTGTATTGCACATGTTGAACATGAAGCCAAACAAACTTCCATCAAAGGCCACAGTACTAGGCATGAATCTACAAAGACTATTTATTGCTCAAAGTCACTTAACTGAAGTTTTCTCCAAAGAAGACAATACAACATTACTAACAGATGAAACTTCAAAACTTGGCTCCAAGTACATGGGGTTTGAGGCAGCTGATTCGGACGGTAATCTTTGGGTGTTAGGACTTAGGGACATTGAAACTAAATCAGCAGACAACACTCTTAAGGTTTTTAAGGAGATACTTAGTGACCTTGATGAAAAAAGTTCACAAACTGACAATCAAGTTTCCAAGGACATTATTTGTCACATTACAGCCACAATGTCAGACAGAGCTGCTACAGAAATTAAGTTTAATCAGCTTCTAGAACAGTACAGGAAGGAGGTTCTTCCGTTAACATATTATAACTATGATACTTTTACAGATGAAGAAAAATCAAGTTTAGAGTCATTAAGTAACTTCTTTTGTGGCCTTCATGCCATAGTAAATTTTGCTGAAACAACGAACAAATGTGTGAAGGAAATGGAAATCGAGCTACTAAAATACAAGGAACTACCCTCTACAAACACAATGAAACAAGACAGTGAACCAGGAACCTGTAGACTTATAAGAACAGCAGCAAATGCATTTGGTATAGGTAACAGTGCTGATGAGAAAAGTTGGTGTCAAATGAACTTTAAAACCTATGTTACTGATTTTCTCAACGAAAACAATCTTCATTCCATCCCTTTACGTGCATATCGTGGATCAAGATTCAATGTGCTTTTTCCAATGCAAATGGTGTATTTTATGCATGAACACATGATAGCATTTCTTCAATCCTTTGGAGTTGAAAATAGACTTTTGAAAGTTGTTTTAGAAGACCGAAGTACAAGGGAATATATTGCAGGACTAAAGGCTTTGGGTTTAGTTAGCCAGTTTGTCACATCCCCCCTATAGTCTGTGCTTGAGGACAGGAGTGTGTCAATAACCGACATGAACACTAAATACTTAGAACTGACTAATTTTTAGAAGATGCAGCAGTAAATATTGACAAATTTATGACAGGTGAACTTTATCCCTTTCCAGATAAGGTCAGAAAAGACAAACTGTATGAAAAAATAATCCTTCCAACTGAGTTTGATAACATTTTTCAAGCCTTTTTGGAAGTGATTATTCCTGCATTATGTCAGCTCAGTAAGAAACTATTCATGGATCATTTACCTGGTTTAAAACATGTTTCCTTGACCAATGAAAATAAGCAAAAGCTCAAGGGTGTGCCCAAAACATCATGTTTTGCAGAGAGCGTTTTTGGTCAACTTGACCATTTGATACGTAAAACCAAATATGTCTACTCTTGCAGCAGAAGCCTGTATAATGTTTTTGAACAATAAAACCCTTGATTGGCTGAAAGCTAAAACTGATGCAGAAAAAGTAATTTTGATAAAATCGGCATCACAGCAAGTAAACACACTGAAAACCAAATTCAAAGAACGTCTACATGATATTGAGCAGAAGAGAAGAATTGCTATACAGGAAAAGATTGCACGGAAGGAAATTGCTGAACCTGAGAAAATTAGAAAGCAGGAATTAAGTACAAATGAAATTCTCAGACATGGTTTATGGCAGTCAGAAGCAGAAGTGGACAATATGTTATCTTCTTATGAATCAACTGCTGAACGTATTAAAGCATTAAAAGTTCAACTTAAATTCAGAAAAGAAGTTCTACTCCAAGTGCCTGAAGATAAGAAATCATTTAATTTGACAAAGGCTGTTGATGGGGAAAAAGCCGAGAAGTTTAAGTGATGAAGAGTTGGCAAAAAACTTGAAGACTTTAGTTCGTCAGGCAATAGTTAAGGATGCTGAAAGCAATGAACAGAAACACATGTTGGTTGGGAAACGTGTGAGATATCGTTTTACAGAAAAAAATAGGCAGGACAACTGCGGTCAAGTGGTACACTGGAAAAGTGATTTCACAGGTTATCATTATGAGAATTTATCATAGTAATATTGTAGCTTTATTAATTAATAGGTATGTTCTGCGATTTATTGTCCAACAAATAACATTTTATGTTGGTTGTGGTCATATACACTAATTTTAGATATTAATATTTGAATGATTATTTACCCAGCTGACCAACACATTACTATTACCTTGATTGTGCGATCTTAAGCATATTACTTATAAGTTTTTTAGCATGAACTTACGAACATTTAATTCATTGAATTTGTTGAAGAGCTTTTTAACTACTAGTTTCATTACTTCTTATTTTATATTAAGTAAACCACATGATTGAATCAAATGCAGTAATGTTCATTCACCTTTTAGACATTACTTATAATTTATGATTTTGTGAGATTCCGAACAGCAACCCTTTACTGGGCACAACATCAATAATTTAATAATTAAAACACATTAGGGCTATACCATGAGAGGTAAAATACTTAAATTATAATTATCTTTAAAATATAGATTATAAAAACCAGTGATGTACATTATTCCAGGTTCCATGGTTTCCAAATTGGTTCAACATAGTTTATGATAACGACGAAAGTGTCTACACATGCCATCATCTTGACAACGATTTGGCAGAATCTGACCTTGAAATTATTGTATAGAAGTAAGTCTTGTTTTATCATCCTGTTACTACATACATTTTGTTTTGAAGCTAGTTATTATATTAAAGTTTTTGTTATATTTGTGACAATAATAAAACTTTATATATATACAAGTCTGTCAATAAAGAAAAATGTCCCCCTAAGGTAAAATTCTTCATCAATTCAAAATGCCATAACTATTTTATTTATGAATATATTTCAATCAAATAACCACTATTTTGCAATACTATTCCACTGTTATATATGTTACAAATATGTGGATATAAAAAAGAAAACCTTCAAAAATGTTAGTATTAATGTCTGCTGAAATTTGGTCGGAAAAATTTGCAATTTTTAAAATTTCAAAATGCATAAAAAAAAATTATTTGTCAAGATAAATCAATAAAACAACCAGAAATGTATTGCAATTAATTAGACCTTTAAAATGATGTATAACACTATGGTTTTTGAAACTTTTGAAAAATGTTGAACCTCCCTAAATTAATAGGAAGTGCGCATTTCCGTCATGTGCATGGGTATTATGTGTGGCGTCATGCGCTTTACAAACTGCCCACACACAGGGCACTTGTGTGTCCTACTTAAAAGCAGTTATATATACGCTAAGTAAATACAGAATTTACAACATCAAAAAGTACGTCTTTATAGGCTGATATTCAGATAATCTCCGTCGCAGAGTTGTCGTTCACTCACTTTACTTCTCTACGAAAGGTTCAATGTCAAGATTTTTGACATAACTTGACAGCCTTATTTTATACAGTCATAATTATGGATATGAAATCTTGCGGATACACCAAATTTAATGACAGAATATCTTCACTACCTTTCATTCAAACCAAAGAAACCCAAGCAATTTTAAATGTAATTGGTGAACTATTTTTTTGAGTTTAATTAAAAGTAGTTGAAAGAAGTCCCAGCCTGTAACAGTGGTGAACGTAATGAGCCGGTAGTGTAAGAGTGATTCAGACAAAGAGTGATGTTCACTGTAAAAATGCCTAATTATAGAAAAATTGTCTTGCGCGCTGTACAGTTTTGAAGAAAAAGAGCAGAACGTGGATACAATGCCTAAAATGGCAATTGTTTTGCGCGCTGTTCAGCTTTGTGACGTAAAACGTTCGCAAAACGTCCGATACTATTTATACATTGGCGAAACGTTCCTGGCTTAAATCTAACAATAGAATGCAACCACTCCCTGTTTACTCTGCTAAATATAACATTTTATTTAAAGATTCCCAAAACCGAAGTAAAAAGTTCGCATTAGATTCGCCTAACATTCATTTTGGAAATGCAGAAAAACAAAATTCTATTTATAGCAATAATAATACAAATGTACCGATTATTTGGATGTAGATCTACACTGGTCACACATGCGTAAAATGTTAGTCTTTTTAAAAAAAAGCCCATACTTAGCATTTCAAAAACTGCGAAAATCCGTCCTTCCGTCACAGGTGGCAGTATCATTGTCTTTACCCCCCCCCCCCCCCCCCCCAAAGACCCTTCTACAACCCTGAAAATATACCTTGGTACTTTCAGTCAACATAGTCTTTCAACATCTACACAAAATTAATCAGAAAACAAAATCTCGTTGTTATACAAACATAATCAGTGACAAGGTTAAAAGTCCGCTATATGTCTATTGCCCAAACAATGTGGAACATCAGATATCGTAGATTCTGCGTCTACAGTTCATGTTCAACGTAAACAATGACATCTGCCATTCTTTCAAATCGAATGGTCTTTAATACAATCGATTACCTCCTTCAGATTAAAGAAATGACTCTACACAGGCCATCTTTCTACTTTTCTTTAGTTTTCCGACTCGAAGGAAGCCATTTTGAATATACGGTGCTACTAATCACCCCAGGACACCCCACACCACCCCAAGACACCCCAAGACTCTAAAAAAATCGCTATATATCATTAAAAAAAATAATTTAGGGGACATATTAGCCTAAAATAAAAATAATGTTGATGTGACAAATTTTCAGGGTTGTAGCAGGGTCTTTGGGGGGGGGGGGGGTAAAGACAATGATACTGCCACCTGTGCCTTCCGTCTGTTACTATGAAAAAATATTGTCCTCTCTTAATCACTAAACTGCTTTCAGGATATGATAGACACTAAACAGGACAGACGCATAGGAGCGATTTGAATATTTTGGCCGCCGAAGAGATGATGCAAAGTGGCATATCGATAAAATAATACAATTATATACTGCTATTTGTGAATATGTAATGTTTAAATGATAAGTGCTTAACTTATTTCATATAATATAAAAATTATACAGTCTTTTTATAAAACGAAGATCTGCATATCTAAACATAAACACACAAAGATGTTTCAGTATTATAAAAGGAGCGATTTGAATATTGGGGGAGCCGAAGAAATAATACTAGTCTTGTAACAAAACTAGCAAAGTGGGATATCGATAAAATAATACAATCATATACTGCTATTTGTGAATATGTAATGTTTAAATGATCAGAAACTAGTGCTTAAAGATTTCTACCTTATTTCATATAATATAAAACTTATATAATCAATAATGTAATAAAATGAAGACCTGCATATCTAAACATGAACACAGAAAGATGTATCAGTATTATAAAAAAAAGGTCGTTATAATGTCATATGGCCCCAAGATTATAAAACTGCGAATTGATACACGGTCTCAATGTAGAAGGTTATAAAAATGAGCATGGAAACCAGTCTCAAATCTCAAGCATCTGATTGAGATGCTCTAGATTTGAGACTGGTTTCCATGCTCAGTTTTACAACCTTCAGCCCAGATCTTAATCAGAAATTTTTGTGCATAATATCTACTCTTACGGTTGTTTATTTTTGCAATTTATTCATTTTCACTGGCACATACTAACACTGGTATTTATATGTAAGAATCTACCACACGATTTAACGACCGCACGATTTAACATACTGTCTCAAACCACATGCAGTGTTTATAAAGTCCTTCTTTCGGCTCTGTAGAAGTGTGCCGTGTGTATCAAATCGAGCGTCAAGTGCCAACTTGTTTATGTTTTACATACTTTTGCACCTTACTTAGTCGTGGTGTTAACATTTTGAGGCAGTTCCGCGACCCATTTTTGACAATAAGGTAATACACAGTCAAGTGTCATCGTATTTAAAACAGTAAATTGTCCAAAACTACGATCGTTGGCCTAATTTTACCGTTTATCTCATGCCATCGCATTAGTGCAAAACAAACTCCCACGCGCCTACAGGATTCTTTTTCACAAAACCTTATTTTCAATTCAAAACCGTTGTACTGCATTGCTGTACGGTTAAAGACACATTTAGAACTATTCTGAAGTATAAAAGCACTTTTTATTTAAAATGATATTGAATAATGATTATAAATGAAGATATGGTATTTTCATAATTATTAGGTTTTATCTTACTTCCTTCACTGGCAACCAAACTTGTGATAACTATGATTTCAGTTTGTCACTATGTGCTGACATTAGGAATTTTTCCACCAAATTCACAAATTCCTACATTGCTTGTAGCATTGCCATTTCTCGCAGGTCTGTTAGAGCACTCTCTTTGTCTTCAATTTGGTTTTTACGTCGCTTTATCCAACGTTTTTAGGCTTGCTGTCGGTGAAACGAAACAAATGAATACATGCATTCCTACATCGAAAAAAAAGACCACAGTGACTGATATTTACTTTTCTAATTTTACCTTTGTTTAATGAATTGACAGACTTAACAATGTCTTACCAAATGATCTTGCACTGACTAACGAATGATTAAATCGCTACTTGATGGTTTTCATTTGGGAATGCAAAACAGTTGGTTTGTTTAAAGTGTGTAAATACCTATGGACCTTAACATTAACTATAAACAATGACTCTTTTTCAGACAAGCACACAAAAATATAATTATACTGTTCGCTTTAGAAATTTGAAATGGCAGTATGAAACGTATGGAAAATCATAACACTAATTGTATAAACACTTATAAATTAAAAAAATGAAATGGTTTTGTCAAAATAAATGTTGAAGTTTTAAAAAATACTTCAAAATGTTTTGACCTTAATCCGGAAAATTTTGAAAACTTCCTAAAATGACTTATCTTAAAGGGGGCGCGTGGCGGGAATAGGTACCTTCGGACAAAGTTGAGCGGACGACATTAAGTCTGACGATTTCGCGGTGAAAACTACTTTTCCATTGTCAAAAGGTGGAACAAAATCACAGTTTAAATATGAAAAAATTAAAGATAATTGCAAGTTATTTCTAAATATAGTAAAAACTAAAATATCATTAAAAATGACCGAAGGTACCTTTTCCCGTGACGTGCCCCAAAGAAGACAAGTGCATTAATAATGCAATATTTTCTATGTGAATAAATTCAAATAGAGGAAGTTTCAAGTGTTAAGTGATAAATTAATTTTCAGGAACAAGGTTTTGCTACCTGGAAATACCGATTCCAGTGCTGTTATCTCCTGCTCGTCAAAATGGGTCATACCGTACTGTGGTGACCAATTGGGAGTCAGTCTCTTCCTTCAAGATTTGCAGTGTCTCGGTGATTGTGTCCGATTCTTCGTCTTCAGTAAGAAAGCAGGCAGCCACCTGATAATTTACTGTTAGTTTTCACTTCTAAAAAGAAAAGAGGGAGACTGAACTTGCTGGTTCTATATGTGGCGTCTAAAAGAATAAGGTGGCCCCATACCTTTCCCGTATTCGCTCCATCCATTGGGATTGATAAACCAACAGAAACTTGTTCAGCCTTGAGTCCTAAAAATTAAAATGAATGTAACAATTTTAACAAATAGAAGTGCCTTTAGTTGGGAGCGAACCCGCACCCTCACGGCGACAGCGCCTAGTCCTGCTATTCCTGTGACGCAACCAACAGCTACCCGGGACAACCCTAAGAAAGGTTGATTGGGTAGCCCTCATATACCTAACAATCACAAGAATTATTCAAGTACTGCAATATTTTTGATAATTTGATTTAGAAAAACATTTGCATTGATAGCACAAGTACAGTTCTTTTAACAAAATGAACACGAAAAATACTGTTTGCAGTATCTTATTAAAAATATTTATACTTAATAGGGTTTGTTTTCACCATTGTGGGAATATGACACATACCCCGTTCATTGGAAAATTTTGCATGATTTTGCCAGAAATTGGGAATTATTTCAAACCACTTTGGAGAAAAAATTAACTGTTCTCGGCAATAATTTATATTCATTGTCATACACATTTAAAATAATGTAATGGGTTAAAGAAAAACTGATGCCTATTGTGTTGGTTTTCATCATATTTTTTATGAATTGGGAATATTTTTTCCTCTAATTAGGAAAAAGTATATATTTTGCCATTGGGAACATGACCGAATTAAGGCTTAAACAAACAAACAAATAACATAATATTAAGAAGTATACCAATAGACAAATACAAAAATTATTTAGTAATTGTAAAAAGATGGTGGCCTAAGCAAATGAAAATAGTTTACCACTGCTGTGTCCTCTGTCATTCTATAAAACAGCACATCTTTCGGACGATCTTTTTACCAGGTTTTAACCTGTTAATATTTATGTTTGTATCTATATTTATAAATATTTTCATACTACTGAATTAAGTTTTAAATTTATATTTCTATAAAAAAGGTAATACTGAATAAAGCATAGCTCGATTATCAATAGCACACAATCGAATTGTTTGATATGTTATCAAGGTATTCGGAGTCATCAGTAACCAAGATTTTATTAAGTATCATATAGGTAGAAAATAACTAACTGTATAAAAATTCAGGTTTTGTTGACCTGTTATACTCTCAACACATTTCTCCATAGATAAACATCAAATGCAATGCGAAACATACATTGTACCATTTCAGCTGGCAAGTCTTGAATTCTTTACCCAAGGTTATAAAACTGAGCATGGAAACCAGTCTCAAATCTCGAGCATCTGATTGGCTGAATTGGCGACCAGTCGCCATTTCAGCCAATCAGATGCTTGAGATTTGAGACTGGTTTCCAAACTCAGCTTTATAACCTTGGAGCCTTATCAGGACCTAAACAATTCACAGAGATTCCTCAGGTTGTTTCTGCCCAAGAAGCAACTACTGCTGATCCAGATCTCATAGCAGTTGTGGACACGTGTAAAAATGCATTTATAAGCAGTAAATGGTCAGATTATTCAATACTGAATAAAATACAGGACTGAAATTATTAACGAAAATGTTTATATTTTTCTCCTGGTCATTCTTCGGAAGTGCAAATTTTATCTGATACAGATACATGTTGTTCCTGATGGTTTTATCAGATTGATTGAAACGAAAATGGGAGTTGGCAAGGACATCCCCTTAACAAACACCTGAAGGTGCCTCCTCATTTCCTCAATACTGGTAATACCCTCTTCGCATAGTTGTTCGATCTTATTAATCAACAGAGAATCAATTGTGTCAGTCAAGCCTGCAAGCTGCATTAAAGAATTCTTGCATTCAAATTATCATAAAAGTAATAAAGTGGAGACTCCTGGATTGTTCCAGTTGTATCCTTCGGCCATTGCTGGCGCCTAATATCATCCTTATGATTTCTGGTCGTCTGTCACGAACTTCAATAAATCCCTCGGCTTCATTCACTAGAACGTCTGTCTTTTATTTCGCGAAGATTCTGTCTCCCACAATGATAAAAATACATCATTAAGTCAATTAAAACTAGACCTGCCGATGTGCCTATATTAAAGGAATTGTACAATTTAACCAGATCTTGTTTTGTTTAAGGGTCATTGTGCTGAACCCAAGCTAACCCCTGATCCTTTAACCAACATGGTACCGACAACACGATTTGAATACTTTATCATTAACCACATCTATAGACGACTGTTTTTCAAAACGTTTCTGCAATTCTGCATTAATAATGCAATATTTTCTATGTAAATAAATTCAAATAGAGGAAGTTTCAAGTGTTAAGTGATTAATTAATTTTCAGGAACAAGGTTTTGCTACCTGGAAATACCGATTCCAGTGCTGTTATCTCCTGCTCGTCAAAATGGGTCATACCGTACTGTGGTGACCAATTGGGATTCGCTTCCTTCAAGATTTGCAGTGTCTCGGTGATTGTGTCTGATTCTGCGTCTTCAGTAAGAAAGCAGGCAGCCACCTGATAATTTACGTTAGTTTTCACTTCTAAAAAGAAAAGAGGGAGACTAAACTTGCTGGTTCTATATGTGGCGTCTAAAAGGATAAGGTGGCCCCATACCTTTCCCGTATTCGCTCCATCCATTGGGAGTGATAAACCAACAGGAACTTGTTTGGCCTCGAGTTCTAAAAATAAAATGACTGTAACAATTTTAACAAGAATTATTCTAGTATTGCAGTATTTGTTGTTGAAAATGGGAATCGGCAAGGACATCCCCTTTAAAACACCTGAAGGTGC